>NC_069415.1:4748159-4781529 GCF_026875155.1 Cherax quadricarinatus
AGTGCCCTTTTTTGTCGAAAATCCGAGCGAGGCACACCGCCGTGAACAGCAGGGCGGCGCCCCACGTGTCTACACATACTAGGCCCTGGAGAAATCTGGTGGAGGCACCTCGAAGTACTGTAGATGACCTCCTCCGTCAGGCCCATACAGTAAGACAAGACCTCCCTTTCTTTCTCAGTATTCTGGCCAGTTTTGGGGGGGAAATTGCGATTGAGTTGAGCTGTGGGTCTTTGTGCAGTCGGACGGCCGAAGACCAGTACACATCTGCGTCCCCTTGTTGTTAAAGAAGCTAGTGTCACTTCGTGCATAGTTATACTAGGGGATACTCACCCTCTTGGAAACAGGAATTTGTGACGTGCAGTCAGATCACTAATACCGGCTGAATATTGCAGGAATTACATGGAGTCTACCTCGATGGCATTCCGGGGATCAACGCCCCCGCGGCCCGGTCCACGACCAGGCCTCCCGGTGGATCAGGGCCTGATCAACGAGGCTGTTACTGCTGGCTGCATGTAATTCAACGTACGAACCACAGCCCGGCTGATCCAGAACCGTCTATAGGTATCTGTCCAGCTCCCTCTTGAAGACAACCAGGGGTCTTCCCGTAATGCCCCTTATTGCTGGTGGGAGGCTGTTGAACAGTCTTGGGCCCCGGACACTTATTGTGTTTTCTCTTAGTGTACCAGTGACGCCCCTACTTTTCATTGGGGGTATGTTGCATCGCCTGCCAAGTCTTTTGCTTACGTATGGAGTGATTGCTGTGTGCATATTAGGGACTAGTCCCTCCAGAATCTTCCAGGTGTAGATTATGATATACCTCTCTCGCCTGCGCTTTAGTGAGTACAAGTCAAGTGCTTCTAGGCGCTCCCAGTAGTTAAGGTGTTTGATGGAACTTATACGTGCAGTAAAGTTTCTCTGTACATTCTCTAGCTCTGAAATTTCACCTGCCTTGAATGGGGATGTTAATGTACAGCAGTATTCCAGCCTAGAAAGAATAAGTGATTTAAAAAGGATCATCAGTGGCTTAGCATCTCTTGTTTTGATTGTTCTCATTATCCATCCTATCAGTTTTCTAGCAGATGTGATAGTGGCATTGTTGTGGTCCTTGAAGGTGAGGTCTTCAGACATTACCACACCCAGGTCCTTCACATTATTTTCCGCTCTATTGTGTGATTGGAGTTTGTAGTATACTCAGTTCTAGTTATTATTTCCTCCAGTTTTCCATAACGGAGTAGTTGGAATTTGTCTTCATTGAACATCATATTGTTCTCTATTGCCCATTGGAAAACTTGGTTTATATCTTCTTGGAGCTTTGCCGTGTCCTCAATGGATGACACTCTCATGCAGATCCTAGTATCGTCTGCAAAAGATGATGCAGTGCTGTGGTTTACATCTCTGTCTATGTCTGATATGAGAATAAGGAACAGGATAGGTGCGAGTACTGTGCCTTGTGGGACAGAGCTCTTCACTATGGCAGCATCTGATTTAACTCTGTTTACCACTACTCTTTGTGTGCGATCCATTAGAAAGTTGAATATCCATCTGTCTACTTTGCAGGTTATCTCTTTAGCACGCATTTTGTGAGCTATTACGCCATGGTCGCACTTGTCAAAGGCTTTTGCAAAGTTTATGCATACTAAGGCTTAGGGAGGTTGAAGACCGGGATATATTCTCCAACACCAAGTAAGTTACTCATTTATTCGTGCATGCAGGCGAGATTTCTTGCAACATCAGTCATTTATGGAAATGTGTCACATAAGCCACTTGTGAGGCTGAGGTACCAGCCTCAGGGCTTCGTGACAGCAGAAATTGCTAGGGTAGACAACTCACACGGAGGCAGTCCATACAAATTTCCACAATTACCCCTTTTGTAAATTCCATTTTCAAAGTATGCCAAAAGATATTATGAAAACAAGGTACTAGTTCCATATCTTATACCCGCAGATGCACGTAAATCCCTACACAGAAAGATTCAATGAAGCCAAGATTAGAATTCACTTTGGGAACGTCTTAATAGTTTCACAGAGGATACTAACCCACAACACAGGAGAAGAGGACCAGTCTGAGTACCACTAGTGTTATGCAGCAACAGTTCAGCAATATTGGGCAAGATATCAGGTATGGGAGGTATGTCTTGACCGTAGCACCACGACAGGACCTGATAAACAGTTACTTTATGGGCCACCATCTGAAAAAAAAAATATTCAGTTATTTGCTGAACACCTTTAATTTCAAGTATAAGTTAATTTACATCTGATTTTGATGCAATGATCATAGAATAAAATTACTCTTATGTATGCCCTGTTAGGTTTATGTTTCTCGCCAAGTGTCCCTTTTATTTTGCGCCACGCCAGTGTTGCCATCTCGCGGGCTTAGGCCTGTGTTCAGTCTGTGAGATGCTGCATCACTCTCACTCGTGGCAGATACCATCTCCCCCATCCTGGCAGGCTGGGGGCCCTGGATGGCCCCCAGGGCAAGCCTTAGACACTGTCTCTGCTAAATAATACCAGTATACCTACGCTACACCTCCGAAGAGTATTATTCTCACTGCCAAATCAACTTATTCATTATATAGGGGGCTTGTAGTGTTTGCCCAGAGGGAGTAAGGAAGATAATGTTGTCTCTACTTCATCGACTCGTACAAGCAGCATCCATCTCTCCACAACTTCTCCTGATGTCATGTCTGCAACTCTCAGCATCCAGACACAGATACAAATAGAATTCAAGCCCGAATACGCTGAATTTCTTCGGGGGAAATTTTAGTGGCATCACCTGAGTCCACAGGATCCCAGGTTTTCTGAATCACACGTCACCTGTATGTTGCTGCTGTTGGTTCAGGTCAGCACAGCTGTTTCAGCCTGACAGAGGTGAGTTTTGTGGTGTTTTCACTTCCAAGGTGTTCACCCTAGGCTCCAAGTGTGTGTACCCACCTAATTGTGGTTGGCAGGGGACTATTCATGGCTCTGGGCCATAGTAACTTCCTCCCTGGCTTCCGTGGTTTTATCATACCTCTTCTTAAAGCTATGTATGCATCCTGCCTCCACTACCTCATTTTCCAGGCTATTCCACTTCCTGACAACTCTGTAACTGAAGAAACACTTCCTGACATCCCTGTGGGGGACTCATTCTGATCTTCAACTATCAATTGTGACCCCTTGTTGATGTGTCCATTCTGGAAACATCCTGTCCTGCCCACCTTGTCGATTCCTCTGTGTGTGTGAGGTAGAGAAGAACGGCAGATCCTCCTCCACATTGCGCCAGAGCTGTGTACTGGAGTGCCCGAGAGTCACTCGAGCCGTTGTGGATAATCATGTCATGTGATGTCCTAGGACATATATTGTCCATGCCTGATCAAGCCAGATGTCCAAGCCACATGCTACTGTCTGCTACCCGACGTCACCTTGTGGCATCATCCAGGACGTCACTTCGCGTCTGTCCGAAGTAACACCATGATGTCACTCAGGACGTCTGCCCGGCGTCACTCTGTGACGTCACACCCTGACTACACCTCGCAACGTCACCCAGGACGTCTGCCCGACGTCATCTCGCGACGTCACCCCAGGACGTTGATATGACGTCGCCCCATGACATCAACTCACGATGTCACACCTGACATCGTGAGTTGATATCATGGGAATATTCACGAATTAGCAAAAAAATATTGACACTACGAAATTAAAGTGGCAAATGATTCGAAAACTAACTTCAAAGGCTTTATCCAGGTATATAGAACCAAAGTTCCGATACCTTAGTAAGGAATCGTTCAAGACACTGTAACCGGTAGTTCCGGCCATACTGGAGTATGCAGCACCTGTTTGGAACCCACACTTGATCAAGCACGTCAAGAAATTAGAGAGAGTGCAAAGGTTTGCGACAAGGTTAGTTCCAGAGCTAAGGGGAATGTCCTATGAAGAAAGGTTAAAGGAATCGGCCAGACGACACTGGAGGACAGGAGGGTCAGGGGAGGGACCTAATTAACAACATATTAAAATACTGCACGGATTAGCCAAGATGGCAAAGACTGTATGGTTTAGGGAGGGGACACAGAAACAAGAGGTCACAATTGGAAGTTGAAGACTCAGATGAGTCAACGGGATGTTAGGAAGTATTTCTTCAGTCATAGAGTTGTCAGGCAGTGGAATAGCCTAGAAAGTGACGTAGTGGAGGCGGGAGCCATACATAGTTTTAAGACGAGGTTTGATTCATTCAAAGTTTATTCTCTACAAGGATTTCAATGCTGAGTTTACAGAATTTGGTTATTGTGTGGTTTACATGTAGTTAAATAATGATTACAGAGTGTACCACTAGAACACCTAGCATGGCTAGGCATTTCGGGCAGACTTAGTTTAATTCTTTTATTTTAAAATATTACAAATTATGAGGTAACTTGGTATTATGGCTGAGTGACTAAATACTAGTTTGTGAGTTTAGCAATGTGAATGCTTTTGTTTTTGGCAACAATACATAGGTTTCAGTATTGGAGTAGCACAGGATCATTATTGTATGATTGAGAATAATTATTTCTGTTTATGGTCAAATCGGTTGAGTGTAAATGTGAACCCACCAGGTGGTTATTCGTGTTGTTAGTTGATGGGGTGTACCCAGGGAGATAGATGTTTTCTAATTGTAGTTTGAAGGTGTGAATGTGTCTGCAGTTCTAGAGTTCTTCAGGTAGGGTGTTCCAGATTCAGGGCCTTTTTGGACATAACAATTAGAATTTTTGTAAAGGTTTAGCCGGACACGGGAATGTCGATTAGAGAGGTTTGGTTTGGTGTTATGCCTGTGAGGTTCTGTCACAAAACTATGAAGATAAGCGTTTTAGGGTCAAGGTTGTTAATTGGGTTAAAGGTCCTTGAGATGTAGACTGCACAGTAGTAAGTGGGATGTACTTGAACAGGCCAGTAAGTTTAGATCTATGAAGAGTGGGGGGGGTGCGGGTTGTTGTTTTACCAGGGATGGGATTTAGTGATTATTCATACTGAAGCTTTTTTGTTGGGTTTTATTGCTCTTTAGGTGTGTTGTTGCAGTTGATCACCAAGGCACAAATAGCATAGGTGAGGTATGGATAATAAGTGAGTGGTTAGTGTGAGAAGGGCATTTTGCGGCACGTAGTATCGTATCCTGGAGAGGGATCCCAACGGTTTTGGATACTTTTTTGGTTATGTGTTGGCTATGGGTGCTGAATTCAGGGTGTTGTCAAGGTATAGGTCCTACGAATTTGCCCTAATTATGTCTGGTAATTTTAAGAGTGTTGTGATCTTATGTTAATTTGCATTCCTGCTCTGCTACCAAAGATAATATAGTAGGTTTTGTCAGTTGTTAAGCCGTAAGTTTATTGGCTGTCATCCAAGTCGATTTTTGAGCAGCTCCTCGTTAACAATGGTGTTGAGGGTGCAGGATAGGGTGATGAGATGACATAAGTCGTGTCGTCAGCAAAGGAATGGCGTTTCAGGTGTAGGATTAACGTTGGGAAGATCATTGTTGTATATGAGGAAGAGCAGGGGAACCAAGGGACACTTCCCTGCGGACTCCAGGAATCAAAAGCAGTGTGTTGATTGCTGTTTTAATGGTGACATTACTGATACCTATTAGTAAGGTTAAGATTTTGATATAAGCAAGCGAATGGCCTCTTATACCATAATGGTCAAAGTTTGTGGAATAGGATGTTCGTGGTCTACTGTGGACAAAAGCTTTTCTTAAGTCATACCCACAAATTCCTTCGTGGGGATATTCCTTATTTTCCATGCTGTGTTAGCAGATCTAGCATTTTTTATGATTGCATCGTTAGTGCTTTTATTTTTCCTGAATCCAATCTTGGCAGGGGTTTTGAGTATGTTTGGTGCCGTTTATAAATGAATATAGTCTCTGTCACTAGTTTCTCAAGATTTTGGATAGCATGGTAAGTTTGATATTGGCCTATAGTTGTTTAAGTCTGTAGGGTCACCACCTTTAGTATGGTATAACCCTTGGCAATTTCTTGAGTAGTTCGGGTAGATGCTAGTTTCTAGTGAACTGTTTAAAAAGTAATGAAAATAGCTTGCGAAAGGACATGGGCTGCTCGCTTGTACAGTAATTGTGGGACGTGACACAGATTCTCTGAGTTATTTTTAAGTGACTTTATAATCTCGGTGACTTCCGTGGGCTCAGTTGGTGCAAGATAGAAGGAATTTGGGAAATTCCCATCTGGTGGTTCCCTGGCATGGGCCTTGGTATGTCGGATTTATTGGCGAGATTAGTTCCTATGGTTGAGAAGAAGTCGCTTATCTTGTTAGCTGTGTCAGTGGGATGTAGTGGTGTTTCATTAGGAGCAGGGAGAGAGAGGACCCAGTAGCAACCAGCGAAGAGGCGGGGCCAGGAGCTAGGACTCGACCCCTGCAACCAGAAATAGGCGAGAACAAACATACACACATATGCACGCACACACACACACTCATACATAAACCCACGCACACACGCACCACACAGGAGCACGCACACAGGACACACCACACACACACCTCACACACACGACCTGCTAACGACTTACAAATTCTGAGAGGAATTGACAAGGTGGACAAAGACAGGATGTTCCAGAGACTGGACACAGGAACCCGGGGACACAGTTGGAAGTGAAGTGACCACAGATGAATCAAGGGCTGTTCGGAAGTATTTCTTCAGTCCACGAGTAGTCTGGACGTGGCAATAGTTTGGGAAGCGATGTAGTGGAGGCAGGATCCTACATAGCTTTAGCAGAGGTTACGATAAAGCTTCTTGGTTCAGGGAGATGACCTAGTGGTGGGACCAGTGGAAGCGGCGGGGCCAGGAGCTTGGGACTCGACCCCTGCAACTCAACTAGGTGAGTACAAACTAGGTGAGTACACACCACAACACACACACACACACCACACCACACACACAAACAGAGGCTGAGACTGTCCAGCAATTGGCTCCTGGAGTTCAACCCCACCAGAGTGCAGAGTCATGAAGATTTGGGGAGGCAAAGAAGACGCAGGATGGAACTACAGTCTAGGGGGCCACTGACTACAAAACCTCACTCAAGGAAAAAGATCTTGAGGGTGAGTAATAACACCAGGTTACATCTCCTGAAGCGCACATCAACCAAATAACTGCTGCAGCTATGGGCGCTAGCAAACTCAGAACAGCATTCAGAACATCCTTAATAAGGAATCGGTTCAGGACCTGGAGTATGCAGCACCAGTCTGGAACCCACACCTAGCCAAGACGTAAAGAACCTAGAGAAAGTGCAAAGGTTTGCAACAAGACTAGTCCAGAGCTAAGAGTTATGTCCTACGAGGAGAGGTTAAAGGAACAACCTGAAGGACACTGGAGGACAGAAGAGATAGGGGGACATGATAACGACCATGCCATAATTTACTGAGAGGAATTGACATGGTGGACAAAGACGGATGTTCCAGAGAAGGGGACCCCGCAACAAGGGGACACAGTTGGAAGTTGGGAGACTCAGATGAATCCCAGGGATGTAGGTAGTACTTCTTGAGCGTGACAGAGTAGTCAGGAGGCGGAATAGTTTGGGAAGCGATGTCATGGAGGACAGGGATCCATACTTAGGTTTAAGCTGAGGTATGTGATAAAGCTCATGTTCATGCAGAGTGACCCTTAGTAGCGACCAGTGAGAGGCGGGGGCCAGGAACTTGGAACTTGACCCCTGAACCTCAACTAGGTCAGTACACACACATACACAAAACACACCACACTCAAACACACCACACACACTCTACACCAAACTCATACACATGCACACATACTCATAATCACACACACACAAAAACACACACAACCCACAAAACTCCAATCAATATGTAGTCACTTAGCCTTAATACCAAACTTACTTCTACTAATCTGTATTAAGTTAGAGTTAAGAATGTAATTTAAGTTTTCCCGAAATGCCTAGCAATGCTAGGTGTCTAGTGGGCCCCCTTCTGTAAATTAATATTTTTATAAACATGTAAAACCACACATATCCAAAATTGTAAACCCGCCATTGTTAATCTTGATAGAGAATAAACTTGATTGATTGATTTGGTGGTGGTGATTTAACCTGCCTAAGATACTTGTAACCCAGCGGGCCAGTGGCTAGTAGTAAAACCAAGAGTCGGCTTATTTTGTTTGGATGCCACATAGACATGTGGCTCCTCCTGCATGATGGAATTGATGATGATGGATTTGACGGTGTCAGTCTCCCTGAGTCTTAATCATTAAAATTCAGTTGAAGTTCTTTTGTATTATTTGTCTCAAACTACTACCTCTGACAAGCCAAGTTTGTAAATTACTCCTCTTTCAAAGCTAGCCAAATTTATCAGATATTTCTTGCATTCGAAGACCAATGTGAGGTGGGAATCCACAGCATGTGCACTCTGACTCCACTGTCATCATCTTACCATCCTGTGTCTGGCTCCTTGACCACAAATCATGCCACAATTTATACGTAATGAGTTGAGAGCTTGTGGATGACAAGAGAATCAGTTACAATTAAACTGTTCATCTTAGTTACTTAGAAGTATTTGAGTGCAAGGAGTTAAGGCAAACGTTCTGTTCTGAAGGGTTGAGGCCCCCCAATTTACTGATGCGTGCTTCAATTTCTTTATGTGAGCCATCACTCGTACGATACAACAGCAGCATACCAGCTGCACAGTGGACTTGGTGAAAACTGAACCATCAACGTAAATAATTTGCGAGAGTGTGTGGTGAGTGATAAGTTATCAATACAGCTTAAGGCATCATGTTTGGCTTCAAGGCGAAAATTTTGGGTGATTTTAAGAGGTAGTTTGGGGGGAAAATGAGAATGGTAGTTTGGAATGGGGTAATATCCCATGGTGCGGAGAAACAGAGAAGTGTCGTTGTGCCTTACATGCCCAAGAGATATGATATCTGATTTATGCGGAGGTAGTTCCAGTTTTTTCGATCTCTGGATGAGTGATCACCGTGCTAGGTAAGTTTGGAGGGCTTCTGGGCAGGGTTTGTATGGGCTGGCTGAGCAGATTAACCCCAATTAGATGTTTTTTCAGTAACTCGATCTCTGATGCTTGGAATATCAAGTTCTTTTTTCAAATTTAAAATTTGGCAGTTCAAGGGCATCCTAAACTGATACCTCATGCTTCGTTTGCAGTTTTTCCAGCCTCCAAGCTTTCCAGTCAGACTCAAGAGCAAGTAGTGGCGCAACATAATCAACCAATGATCTAATATAAGCAAGATACATCATTTTCACAGTGTGAAAAATTAGCACTAATACCGGGGGGAATCTGGAAAGAACTTAATTGAATCTCTCTCTGAACATGATAGGAGGCGGTATATTAACTTCAAATTATGGGCTGTACAAAATCGATATCTGTTTAGTGGAGTTCTATTGTGTATACCCTTAAAAAACAAATTATGCATAATCGCAGGATTGCTCGTTATTGCCAGGGAGGTTGTGATGTTTTGGTGGACGACCTGTGTCTGCATACTAAATAATGTTACATCCATCGTGAATATCGATATACTATATAACATTTTATGTCTTGTTGTGATTGTCGACATATTGTAGTAACCCATTTAGCTACAATCTGCCATGAAAGGTATTGCAAGGATACTAAACATTAGTAGGAAGAAGTAGGCAAGTGGGTTCATGAGGTATGGTTGCGTAATGCATGCGGTTGCATATATTGCCGTGTATGGCAGCCGCCAGGTAGTGGGATGACCTGGAATTGGCCAAAAAGAGGCGGACAGTGTGACTTATTTCCATTTGAGATCCTAACCGTTAGGTAAAGGTACACATGGTTGACTGCAACTTAGTGATTGCATCTAGTTTAGTGGTTTACAGAATTAAGATGTTAGTGGGTGGTTAAGGTATTGGGGAAAATTTAGAATTGTCTAGTTATTAATCATAACAATAAATATTAGAGGAGATTCATAAATAATACATACATATTAATTGATATGAGAACAGTTGTAGGCAGTATTTTGGTATTTGCTGAGATTCGTGGTGTTTACCTGGAGAGGGTTTCGGGGGTCGATCCCCCGCGGGTGGGGAACTCACTCAGACAGGCTCATGGTGGCGTCAGGGTCTGATCAACCAGCTGTTACTGCTGCGCACGCAAACTGAGTACGAAACTGAGTCCGGTTTGGTGAGGTACTGACTTTAGGTGCCTGTCCAGTGCCTTCTTGAAGACAGCCATGTGTCTATTGGTAATCCCCCTTATGTAGGCTGGGAGATAGTTGAAGAGGTCTTGGGTCTCCGGACACTTATTGCGTTGTCTATCAGTGTAGTCGTGGCACCTCTGCTTTTCATCGTGCGTAATGTTGCATCTCTGCCGAGTCGTTGGCTTTTCACAAGGAGTGATCTTCGTGTGCAGGTTTGGTACCAATCCCTCCAGGACCTTCCAACGTGTATATTATCTTGTATCTGTGTGTGTGTGTGTGTGTGTGTGTGTGTGTGTGTGTGCGTGAGTGCTTGCTTGTGTGTATGCCATATTATTTGTTACGCTCATATGCATGTGTAGTGCGTGCGCCCTCGTGTTGTGTGTGCGCGCTCGCTCGTGTGAGTGTTTATGACCACTTAATATTTGTATTTATAAACTCATTCACAATTGTGACCAGGTTGTGGGACGTATCAGTGTGGTCATTACTTTGTAATTTGTTCATGACACTGTAAACATGTATAGGAGTGAGGCTGATCTTACCTCTGGAACTTGTCCATGATTGTGACAGATCTACCTGGAGTTTGTTGTTCCCTTTGTAACTAGTTCCAGCTATCATAACTTTTGGGGTCCAGTCCTAGACCCATTATGTACCTTTGTAATAATTTGACCTACCGCCACAGGATGGGTTAGTTGTGACTACGGCCCACAGGATGGGAAAGTGGTGGACTAACGCCACAGGATGGGTATGTGGTGAATACCGCCCACAGGGTGGGGTTATGTGGTGACTACCGCCCAAGGATGGGTATTATGGGGTGACTACCGCCCACAGATGGGTATGGGGTGACTACCGCCACAGGATGGGTATTGGGGTGAATACGCCCACAGGACGGGTATGGTGGTGACTACCGCCCACAGGATGGGTCTGTGGTGACTACCGCCCACATGATGGGTATGGGGTGACTACCGCCCCAGGATGGGTTGGGGTGACTACCACCCACAGGTGGGTATGGGGTGACTACCGCCCACAGGATGGGTATGAGGTGACTACCCACAGGATGGGTATGTGGTGACTACCGACACAGGATGGGTATACTGGGTGACTACCCGCCCAACAGGATGGGTATGTGGGTGACTACCGCCCACAGGATGGGTATGGGTGACTACCGCCCACAGGATGGGTATGGGGTGACTACCGCCCACAGGACGGTATGGGTGACTACCGCCCACAGGATGGTATGTGAGTGACTACCGCCCACAGGAATGGGTATGGGGGGACTACCGCCCACAGGTATGGGTATGGGGTTGACTACACCCACAGGAGGGGTATGGGGGTGACTTACCGCCCACAGGAGGGCGTATGTGGTGCTACCAACCCACGGATGGCTATGGGGTGACTACCGCCCACAGGTCTTGGGGTTCTGGGGTGGACTACGCCCACAGGATGGGTATGTGGTGACTACCGCCACAGGATGGGTATGGGTGACTACGCCCACAGGAAGGTATGTGGTGACTACCGCCCAACTGGATGGGTATGTGTGACTACCGCCCACAGGATGGGGTATGTATGTGGTGACTACGCCCACAGGATGGGTATGTGATGCTACGCCCACAGGATGGGTATGGGGTGAACTACCGCCCACTGGTATGGGTATGGGGTGACTACCGCCCACAGCATGGGGTAAGTGGTGACTACCGCCCACAGGATGGTTATGGGGTGGGACTACCGCCCACAAGGATGGGTATGGGGTGCTACCGCCCACAGGTTGGGTTATGTGGTGACTACAGCACAGGATGGGTATGGGGTGACTACGCCCACCGGAATGGGTATGGGTGACTACCGCCCACAGGAATGGGTATGTGGTGACTACCGACCACAGGATGGGTATGTGGTGGTGACTAGCCGACAGGGATGGGTATGGGGTGACTACCGCCCACAGGATGGGTATGGGGTGACTACGCACACAGCTTGGTAAGTGGTGACTTTCGCCCACAGAATGGGTATGGGGTGACTTCCGCCCCAACAGGATGGGTATGGGTGACTACCGCTCACAGGATGGGTCTATGGGCGTGTGACTACCGGCCACAGGATGGGTATGGGTGGACTACCGCCCCACAGGATGGGGTATGTGGTGACTACCGCCCACAGGGATGGGTATGGGGGGTGACTACCGCCCTCAGGATGGCGTATGGGGGTGACTACCGCCCACAGCATGGGTATGTGGTGCTACCGCCCACAGGCATGGGTTATTGTGGTGACTACCGCCCACATGATGGGGTATGACGGTGGACTACGCCCACAGGATGGGTATGGGGTAACTACCGCCCACAGGGATGGGTATGGGTGGCCTACCGCCCACAGGATGGGTATGTGGTGATACGCCCACAGGATGGGTATGGGGTTGACTACCGCCCACAGGATGGGTATGGGGTGACTACCCGCCACAGGATGGGTTGTGGTGACTTACCGCCCACAGATGGGTATGGGGGGGACTACCGCCACCGGATTGGGTATGGGGTGATACCACCACAGGATGGGTATGTGGTGACTACCGCCCACAGGATGGGTATGGGGTGACTACCGCCCCACAGGATGGGTATGGGGGTGATTACACCCCAGGATGGGTTTGTGGTGGACATTACCGCCCAACAGGAGGGTATGGGAGTGAACTACCGCCCACAGGATGGGTTATGGGGCTGATCTACAACCCACAGGATGGGTATGGGTGTGACCTACCGCCCACAGGATGGGTAGGGGGTGATACCGCCCACAGATTGGGGATGGGGTGACTACCCGCCCACAGGGATGGGTATGGGGGGTGACTTCCGCCCACAGATGGGTATGGGGTCGTGACTACCGCCACAGGTATGGGGTATGGGGTGGACTACCGCCACCAGGCATTGGCTATGGGGTGACTAACCCCCCACAGGATGGGTATATGGGTGACTACCGCCCACAGGATTGGGTATGGGGTGGACTACGCCCCAGGATTGGTATGGGTGACTACCGCCCACAGGATGGGTATTGGGGTGGACTTCCGCCCACAGGCATGGGTAATGTGGTGACAACCTCCACAGGATGGGTATGGTGTGACTCAGCCCACAGGATGGGTTATGTGGTGACTACGCCCACAGATGGGTATGTGGTGAATACCGCCAAGGATGGGTATGGGGTTGGGGACAACTCCGTCGCCCACAGGATTGGGTATGTGGTGACTACCGCCCACAGGATGGGTATGTGGTGACTACCGCCCACAGGATGGGTATGTGGTGCATAATAAACATATTAAACTAACTCTCTCTCGCCTGAATGAATTCTTTTTTTCTATTTTATTAATTAGAAGGCGACACATATTAGCAGCAATCTGTATGTATATTATCCACTATTGTAACGTAATCTCTTATGTCACGTGACCTGTGTTATCAGCGATTAGAAGAAGCTTTGTAGATAATGACCCTCGTATTGTAGATAATGACCCTCGTATTGTAGATAATGACCCTCGTATTGTAGATAATGACCCTCGTATTGTAGATAATGACCCTCGTATTGTAGATAATGACCCTCGTATTGTAGATAATGACCCTCGTATTGTAGATAATGACCCTCGTATTGTAGATAATGACCCTCGTATTGTAGATAATGACCCTCGTATTGTAGATAATGACCCTCGTATTGTAGATAATGACCCTCGTATTGTAGATAATGACCCTCGGCGTATTGTAGATAATAACCCTTGTATTGTAGATAATGACCCTCGTATTGTAGATAATGACCCTCGTATTTATATAATGACCCTCGTATTGTAGATAATAACCCTTGTATTGTAGATAATGACCCTCGTATTGTAGATAATGACCCTCGTATTTATATAATGACCCTCGTATTGTAGATAATGACCCTCGTATTGTAGATAATGACCCTCGTATTTATATAATGACCCTCGTATTGTAGATAATGACCCTCGTATTTATATAATGACCCTCGTATTGTAGATAATGACCCTCGTATTGTAGATAATGACCCTCGTATTGTAGATAATGACCCTCGTATTGTAGATAATGACCCTCGTATTGTAGATAATGACCCTCGTATTGTAGAGAATTGGACCCTCGTATTGTAAATTTATGTACCTCGTATTGTAGATAATGACCCTCGTATTGTAGATAATAACCCTTGTATTGTAGATAATGACCCTCGTATTGTAGATAATGACCCTCGTATTGTAGACAGTTTTAATGGCCCTCGTGTAGTAGATACTCTTAATAGTATTATAATAAGATGTTATCTTCTTTACAGATTAATAATATGATATTATCACCTTTATATTATAATATTGAAGGTAAAATTATCCCAATGGAAATAAGTCAGTGTGTCTGACTTTTGTGTTATCCCAGGTTCTCTACACATCTGCTGCTATGTATGATAATCTATGTAACTGTAGTTGGGTATACCTGAATATACTTACTTACTCGTCTACCCTACAACATTTAGCCTTTGAAGAGTGTGTAGGAGGAGGGCGTGGAAGGGTGTGTGGGTGGGCATGGAAGGATTAGCTTGGGTGGGGCTTTGGAGGGTGTGTGGGTTGGGCCATGGGAGGTGTTTGGGTGAGTGCGTGGGAGGGTCTATGGGGGGGGCACATGGGGGATGTGTGGGTGGGGCATGGGAGGGTGTTTGGGTGGGCGTGGGAGGATCTGTGGGTGGGGCATGGGAGGATGTGTGGGTGGGGTATGGGAGGGGATGTGTGGGTGGGACATGTGTGGGTGTTTGGATGGGGGGAGGAAGGGCGTTTTTGGGGTGGGGCAGGTGGGTGTTTGGGTGGGGCGTGAAGGGTGTGTGGGTGGAACATGGAGGGTTGTGTGGGTGGGGCATGGGAGGGTGTTTGGTTGGGACGTGGGGAAGGGTGTGAGTGGGCCATGGGTAGGGTATGTGGGGGGAGCATAGTGAGGGGTGTTTGGGTGGCGTAGGAGGGTGTCGTGGGTGGGGCATGGGAGGGTGTGTGGGTGGAGCTGGGATGGGTGTTTGGGGTGGTGCCTGGGAGGGTGTGTGGGTGGGCATGGAGTGTTTGTGGGTGGGGCATGGGAGGGTGTTTGGGTTGGGCATGGAGGATGTATGGGTGGAGCATGGGAGGGTGTTTGGGTGGGGCATGGGAGGATGTGTAGGGTGGGGCATTGGAAAGGTGTGTTTGGGTGGGACATGGGAGGGTGTTGGGTGGGGCATGGGAGGCGTTTTGGGTGGGCATGAAAGGGTGTTTGGGAGGGGCAGATGGGTGGGCTGTGTGGTGGGGCATGGTGGGTGTGCGGGTGGGGCATGGAAGGGTTGTTTGGGTGGGGCGTGGGAGGGTTATGGGTGGGGCAAGGGAGGAGGATGTGTGGGTGGGGCATTGGAGGGTGGTTTGGTGGGGCATGGGAGGGTCTGGTGGGTGAGGGCATTGGGAGGGTGTGTTGGGTGGGGTATGGGAGGTGTGTGGGTGGGGCTGTGAGGGTGTTTGGATGGGCGCCCATGTGAGGGGCGTTTGGGTGGGGCATGGGAGGGTGTTTACGTGGGGCGTGAAGGGTGTGTTGGGGAAACATAGGAGGGTGTTTGGGTGGGGCCATGGGAGGAGGGTGTGGGGTGGGGCGTTGGGAGGGTGGTGAGTGGGGACATGGCGAGGGTATGTGGGTGGAGCTGGGAGGGTGTTTGGGTGGGGCGTGGGAGGGTGTGTGGGTGGGGCATGGGAGGGTGTGTGGGGTTGGAGCTGGGGAGGGTGTTTTGGGTGGGGCGTGGGAGGGTTGTGTGGGTGGGGCTGGGGGTGTTTTTGGGTGGGGCATGGGAGGGTGTTTGGGTGGGCTGGGAGAGGATGTCTGAGTGGGGCATGGAGGGTGTTTGGATGGGCATGGGAGGTTTGTTTGGGTGGGTCATGGGAGGTGTTTGGGTGGGGGCATGGACATGGGAGGGTGTTTGGGTTGGGGCATGGGAGGATTGTGTCCGGTTGGGCATGGGAGGGTGTTTGGGGTGGGGCATGGGAGGGTGTTTGGGTGGGGATGGGAGGGCTTATTGGTGGGGCATGGAAGGGTGTGTGGGTGGGGGCATGGGTGGGTGTGTGGGGTGGGGCATGGTGTGGGTGTTGTGGGTGGGCATGGAGGATGTTTGGGTGGGACATGGGAGGGTTGTTTGGGAGTTGGGACATGAGAGGGTGTTTGGGTGGGGCATGGGAGGGTGTTTGGGTGGGGCATGGGAGGGCGTTTGGGTGGTGGCATGGGAGGGGGTTTCGGTGGGGTATACGGGTATGGGTGGGTGTTTGGTTGGGGCATGGGAGGGCGTTTGGGTGGGGCATGGGAGGCGTTTGGGTGGGGCATGGGGGGTGTTTGGTGTGGGCATGGGTGGGTGTTTGGGGTGGGGCATGGGAGGGCGTTTGGGTGGGCATGGAGGGCGTTTGGGTGGGGCATGGGAGGGTGTTTGGGTGGGGCATGGGTGGGTGTGTGGGTGGGGCATTGGGAGGGTTTTTGGGTGGGGCTATGGGAGGGTGTTTGGGTTGGGGCATGGGGGGTGTTTGGGTGGGGATGGGAGGTGTTTGGGTGGGGCCTGGGACGGATGGTGTGGGTGGGGATATGGGAGGGTGTTTGGGTGGGGCATGCGGCGAGGTGTCGTTTGGGGGGGGCATGGGAGGGCGTACTATGGGTGGGGCAGGGAGGGTGTTTGGGTGGAGCATGGGAGGGTGTCTGTTTGGGTGGGGCATGGGGGTGTGTGGGTGGGTCGGCAGTCGGCCATTTGTTTTCACATTCTGAGAGAACCTGAGTTATTCATGACTGTGAGCAGATCTACCTAGAGTTATACTTTGTAACTTGCTCAGCTATCAAAAACATTTAGGTCCAGTCCCTAGACTCATTATGTACCTCTGCAATCTTTTGTTCCCCCCACTGGATGGATATGGGGTGTATAATAAACACAAACTAAAAAACTGAAACGGGTATCACTCTGAGGAAAAGTTCCCCTTATTTCTCCTGTTGCTACTCTTGCAACATTGCACAGCTCCTGATGATGCAGTGGGAAAAATTATTTACAAACATTATCTCTCAGTCAGGAGCAGGATTCCTGCATACTCTACATCAAACTATACAGTACTTTAGCCACTAAACCAGATCCCAGATGAGAATGGGCGCCTAGCCGATGGAAGACGGTCACGAGTCATGATATAGTAACAACACGACTGCAAACAAGCCACAGTACAGGTGGGGCTTGAACCCATGGCGAATGAGTCTTAAAACTCTTGTACCCTGAAGCACCAAGCTGGTGCAAAGTTATTTCATCTAGTCCTTACCACTTGTGAACTGTTAAGAGTACCAAAATAACTTTCGAAGTTCACTGCATGTGGCAATATTTGATGAAATTCAAGATATATTTTTCCTTGATTTTCAGATTGATTTTTGCAGATTTATGGTATAAACAAATTTTCACTCTTATTTGGGAGAAAAGACCCTTTCTTTTTAGAAAACCAGTAGGGCCAGTAGCTAAAACAATCAAAATATGTTTATAATATGGTAGGCTTAATTAAGCAGATTCATTTAATATGGTTTAGGTGAAGTTATTTAAATTATTTGGTGCAATAATCAATTGATATACTATTGTGGGGTTGTAGATGGGGTAGGTGACATAGACCGTGAGTGATATTCGGCGGGACGGCGGCGCCGATGCGCGCCTTAGGTTGAGGCGGAGAACGTTGCGTGTAAACCAAAGAGAGGGTGAGGCTACAGGAACACATTACCTTGCCTAATACGGAGTTAATAGTCCATGTATGTATGCAAGAGTGGGCACTGCACAATCACTAATAGAATTTCCATCCATACCGTGCACGTTACTGATATATCAGGACTAGGAGGTACAATGTGTACTCAAAAAACGTCAGGTTGTGCATCCTAATTTGTGGATTTTATCCCTTTGCGTTAGGAAGGCATTCATTATGGTTGTACCTGAATTAAGGATTACCCATAAACACACCTGAGTGGGTCTCTTTGATATGCTTCTAGGTTGTTACTTACGCATACTACATGGGTTAAGGAGCTGGTGTGGTAGCCTGCCGAGGCTTACCGAGTGGGGGTGACGGTTCTCGTTGAGGGTGATGAGGCGAGGTTGTACAGAGGTGAATATGGCAGAAGAGTGCCGACATGCATTGCACTGATGCAGCTACATCAGAAGAATGTGCATGCACCAGGAGACACACAATAGAAGCGACCAAACAACCGCCCACTCACAACAAGGCTTGGTGAAGATTGATTGGGCTGCATTTACCCGTGGTAGTACCACTAGTGTTATTGCAGAACAGATTCTCAGCAATATTGGCAAGATATCAGGTATGGAGGTATGTCTTGACCTAGCACCCACGACAGGACCTGATAAAACAGTTACTTTATGGGCCCACCCATCTGAAAAAAAAAAATATTCAGTTTTTGCTGAACACTTTAATTTCAAGTATAAGTTATTTACATCTGATTTTGTTGCAATGATCATAGAATAAAATTACTCTTTTGTATGCCCTGTTAGGTTTAGGTTTCCTCGCCAAGTGTCCCTTTTATTTTGCGCACGCCAGTGTTTGCCATCTCGCGGGCTTAGGCCTGTGTTCAGTCTGTGAGATGCTGCATCACTCTCACTCGTGGCGATACCATCTCCCCCATCCTGCAGGGCTGTGGGCCTGGATGGCCCCAGGGCAAGCCTTAGACACTGTCTTGCTACATAATTACCTGTTATACTACGCTACACTCCGAAGAGTATTATTCTTCACTGCCAAATCAACTTATTCAGTATATAGGGGCTTGTAGTGTTTGGCCCACTGGGATGGGAGTAAGGAAGATAATGTTGTCTCTACTTCATCGACTCGTACAGCGCATCCATCTCTCCACAACTTCTCCGGATAGGATGTCTGCAACTCTCAGCATCCAGACACAGATAACTCAAATAGAATTCAAGCCCGGAATACGCTGAATTTCTTCGGGGGAAAATTTAGCTGGCATCACCTGAGTTCCACAGGATCCCAGGTTTTCTGAATCACACGTCCACCTGTATGTTGCTGCTGTTGGTCAGGTCAGCACAGCTGTTTCAGCATGACGGAGGTGAGTTTTGTGTGTTTTCACTTCCAAGGTGTTCACCCTAGGGCTCCAAGTGTGTGTACCCACCTAATTGTGGTTGGCAGGGGACTATTCATGGCTCTGGGCCATAGTAACTTCCTCCCTGGCTTCCGTGGTTTTATCATACCTCTTCTTAAAGGCTATGTATGCATCCTGCTCCAATACCTCATTTTCCCAGGCTATGCACTTCCCTGACAACTCTGTAACTGAAGAAACACTTCCTGACATCCCTGTGGGGGACTCATTCTGATCTTCAACTATCAATTGTGACCCCTTGTTGATGTGTCCATTCTGGAAACATCCTGTCCTGCCCACCTTGTCGATTCCTTGTGTGTGTGAGGTAGAGAAGAACGGCAGATCCTCCTCCACATTGCGCCAGAGCTGTGTACTGGAGTGCCCGAGAGTCACTCGAGCCGTTGTGGATAATCATGTCATGTGATGTCCTAGGACATATATTGTCCATGCCTGATCAAGCCAGATGTCCAAGCCACATGCTACTGTCTGCTACCCGACGTCACCTTGTGGCATCATCCAGGACGTCACTTCGCGTCTGTCCGAAGTAACACCATGATGTCACTCAGGACGGTCTGCCCGGCGGGCCACTCTGTGGACGTCCACACCCTGACTACACCTCGCCGCAACGTCACCCAGGATCGTCTGCCCGACGTCATCTCGCGACGTCACCCCAGGACGTTGCTATGACGTCGCCCCATGACATCAACTCACGATGTCACACCTGACATCGTGAGTTGATGTCATGGGAATATTCACGAATTAGCAAAAAAATATTGACACTTCGAAATTAAAGTGGCAAATGATTCGAAAATAACTTCAAAGGCTTTTTCCAGTATATAGAACCCAAAGTTCCGATACCTTAGTAAGGAAATCGTTAAATGGACACTGTAACCGGTAGTTCCGGCCATATGGGGAGTATGCAGGCACCTGTTTGGAACCCACACTTGATTCAAGCACGTCAAGGAAATTAGAGAGAGTGCAAAGGTTTGCGACAAGGTTAGTTCCAGAGCTAAGGGGAATGTCCTATGAAGAAAGGTTAAAGGAATCGGCCAGACGACACTGTGTGGGGACAGGGAGGGTCAGGGGAGGGACCTAATTAACAACATATTAAAATACTGCACGGATTAGCCAAGATGGCAAAGACTGTATGGTTTAGGGAGGGGGACACAGAAACAGAGGTCTCACAATTGGCAGTTGAAGACTCAGAGAGTCAACGGGATGTTAGGAAGTATTTCTTCAGTCATAGAGTTGTCAGGCAGTTGGAAATAGCCTAGGCATGTGACGTAGTGGGGGCGGGAGCCATACATAGTTTTAAGACGAGGTTTGATTCATTCAAAGTTTATTCTCTACAAGGATTTCAATGCTGAGTTTACAGAATTTGGTTATTGTGTGGTTACATGTAGTTAAATAATGATTACAGAGTGTACCACTAAGGAACACCTAGCATGGCTAGCATTCGGGCAGACTTAGTTAATTCTTTTATTTTAAAATATTACAAAATTATGAGGTAACTTCGGTATTATGGCCTGAGTGGACTACATACTAGTTTGTGAGTTAGCAATGTGAATGCTTTTGTTTTTGGCAACAATACATAGGTTTCAGTATTGGAGTAGCACAGGATCATTATTGTATGATTGAGAATAATTATTTCTGTTTATGGTCAAATCGGTTGAGTGTAAATGTGAACCCACCAGGTGGTTATTCGTGTTGTTAGTTGATGGGGTGTACCCAGGGAGATAGATGTTTTCTAATTGTAGTTTGAAGGTGTGAATGTGTCTGCAGTTCTAGAGTTCTTCAGGTAGGGTGTTCCAGATTCAGGGCCTTTTTGGACATAACAATTAGAATTTTTGTAAAGGTTTAGCCGGACACGGGAATGTCGATTAGAGAGGTTTGGTTTGGTGTTATGCCTGTGAGGTTCTGTCACAAAACTATGAAGATAAGCGTTTTAGGGTCAAGGTTGTTAATTGGGTTAAAGGTCCTTGAGATGTAGACTGCACAGTAGTAAGTGGGATGTACTTGAACAGGCCAGTAAGTTTAGATCTATGAAGAGTGGGGGGGGTGCGGGTTGTTGTTTTACCAGGGATGGGATTTAGTGATTATTCATACTGAAGCTTTTTTGTTGGGTTTTATTGCTCTTTAGGTGTGTTGTTGCAGTTGATCACCAAGGCACAAATAGCATAGGTGAGGTATGGATAATAAGTGAGTGGTTAGTGTGAGAAGGGCATTTTGCGGCACGTAGTATCGTATCCTGGAGAGGGATCCCAACGGTTTTGGATACTTTTTTGGTTATGTGTTGGCTATGGGTGCTGAATTCAGGGTGTTGTCAAGGTATAGGTCCTACGAATTTGCCCTAATTATGTCTGGTAATTTTAAGAGTGTTGTGATCTTATGTTAATTTGCATTCCTGCTCTGCTACCAAAGATAATATAGTAGGTTTTGTCAGTTGTTAAGCCGTAAGTTTATTGGCTGTCATCCAAGTCGATTTTTGAGCAGCTCCTCGTTAACAATGGTGTTGAGGGTGCAGGATAGGGTGATGAGATGACATAAGTCGTGTCGTCAGCAAAGGAATGGCGTTTCAGGTGTAGGATTAACGTTGGGAAGATCATTGTTGTATATGAGGAAGAGCAGGGGAACCAAGGGACACTTCCCTGCGGACTCCAGGAATCAAAAGCAGTGTGTTGATTGCTGTTTTAATGGTGACATTACTGATACCTATTAGTAAGGTTAAGATTTTGATATAAGCAAGCGAATGGCCTCTTATACCATAATGGTCAAAGTTTGTGGAATAGGATGTTCGTGGTCTACTGTGGACAAAAGCTTTTCTTAAGTCATACCCACAAATTCCTTCGTGGGGATATTCCTTATTTTCCATGCTGTGTTAGCAGATCTAGCATTTTTTATGATTGCATCGTTAGTGCTTTTATTTTTCCTGAATCCAATCTTGGCAGGGGTTTTGAGTATGTTTGGTGCCGTTTATAAATGAATATAGTCTCTGTCACTAGTTTCTCAAGATTTTGGATAGCATGGTAAGTTTGATATTGGCCTATAGTTGTTTAAGTCTGTAGGGTCACCACCTTTAGTATGGTATAACCCTTGGCAATTTCTTGAGTAGTTCGGGTAGATGCTAGTTTCTAGTGAACTGTTTAAAAAGTAATGAAAATAGCTTGCGAAAGGACATGGCTGCTCGCTTGATACAGTAATTGTTGGGACGTGACACAGATTCTCTGAGTTATTTTTAGTGTCTTTATAATCTCGGGTGACCTTCCGTGGGCTCAGTTGGTGCAAGATAGAAGGAATTTGGAATTCCCATCTGGTGGTTCCCTGGCATGGGCCTTGGTATGTCGGATTTATTGGCGAGATTAGTTCCTTATGAGTTGTAGAAGAAGTCGCTTATCTTGGTTAGCTGTGTCAGTGGGATGCTAGTGGGTTTCATTAGGAGAGGGAGAGAGAGGACCCAGTAGCAACCAGAACGAAGAGGCGGGGCAGGAGCTAGGACTCGACCCCTGCAACCAGACAAATAGGCGAGAACAAACAACCACACATATGCACGCACACACACACACTCATACTAAACCCACGCACACACGCACCACACAGGAGCACGCACACAGGACACACCACACACACACCTCACACACACGACCTGCTAACGACTTACAAATTCTGAGAGGAATTGACAAGGTGGGACAAAGACAGGATGTTCCAGAGACTGGACACAGGAACCCGGGGACACAGTTGGAAGTGAAGTGACCACAGATGAATCAAGGGCTGTTCGGAAGTATTTCTTCAGTCCACGAGTAGTCTGGACGTGGCAATAGTTTGGGAAGCGATGTAGTGGAGGCAGGATCCTACATAGCTTTAGCAGAGGTTACGATAAAGCTTCTTGGTTCAGGGAGATGACCTAGTGGTGGGACCAGTGGAAGCGGCGGGGCCAGGAGCTTGGGACTCGACCCCTGCAACTCAACTAGGTGAGTACAAACTAGGTGAGTACACACCACAACACACACACACACACCACACCACACACACAAACAGAGGCTGAGACTGTCCAGCAATTGGCTCCTGGAGTTCAACCCCACCAGAGTGCAGAGTCATGAAGATTTGGGGAGGCAAAGAAGACGCAGGATGGAACTACAGTCTAGGGGGCCACTGACTACAAAACCTCACTCAAGGAAAAAGATCTTGAGGGTGAGTAATAACACCAGGTTACATCTCCTGAAGCGCACATCAACCAAATAACTGCTGCAGCTATGGGCGCTAGCAAACTCAGAACAGCATTCAGAACATCCTTAATAAGGAATCGGTTCAGGACCTGGAGTATGCAGCACCAGTCTGGAACCCACACCTAGCCAAGACGTAAAGAACCTAGAGAAAGTGCAAAGGTTTGCAACAAGACTAGTCCAGAGCTAAGAGTTATGTCCTACGAGGAGAGGTTAAAGGAACAACCTGAAGGACACTGGAGGACAGAAGAGATAGGGGGACATGATAACGACCATGCCATAATTTACTGAGAGGAATTGACATGGTGGACAAAGACGGATGTTCCAGAGAAGGGGACCCCGCAACAAGGGGACACAGTTGGAAGTTGGGAGACTCAGATGAATCCCAGGGATGTAGGTAGTACTTCTTGAGCGTGACAGAGTAGTCAGGAGGCGGAATAGTTTGGGAAGCGATGTCATGGAGGACAGGGATCCATACTTAGGTTTAAGCTGAGGTATGTGATAAAGCTCATGTTCATGCAGAGTGACCCTTAGTAGCGACCAGTGAGAGGCGGGGGCCAGGAACTTGGAACTTGACCCCTGAACCTCAACTAGGTCAGTACACACACATACACAAAACACACCACACTCAAACACACCACACACACTCTACACCAAACTCATACACATGCACACATACTCATAATCACACACACACAAAAACACACACAACCCACAAAACTCCAATCAATATGTAGTCACTTAGCCTTAATACCAAACTTACTTCTACTAATCTGTATTAAGTTAGAGTTAAGAATGTAATTTAAGTTTTCCCGAAATGCCTAGCAATGCTAGGTGTCTAGTGGGCCCCCTTCTGTAAATTAATATTTTTATAAACATGTAAAACCACACATATCCAAAATTGTAAACCCGCCATTGTTAATCTTGATAGAGAATAAACTTGATTGATTGATTTGGTGGTGGTGATTTAACCTGCCTAAGATACTTGTAACCCAGCGGGCCAGTGGCTAGTAGTAAAACCAAGAGTCGGCTTATTTTGTTTGGATGCCACATAGACATGTGGCTCCTCCTGCATGATGGAATTGATGATGATGGATTTGACGGTGTCAGTCTCCCTGAGTCTTAATCATTAAAATTCAGTTGAAGTTCTTTTGTATTATTTGTCTCAAACTACTACCTCTGACAAGCCAAGTTTGTAAATTACTCCTCTTTCAAAGCTAGCCAAATTTATCAGATATTTCTTGCATTCGAAGACCAATGTGAGGTGGGAATCCACAGCATGTGCACTCTGACTCCACTGTCATCATCTTACCATCCTGTGTCTGGCTCCTTGACCACAAATCATGCCACAATTTATACGTAATGAGTTGAGAGCTTGTGGATGACAAGAGAATCAGTTACAATTAAACTGTTCATCTTAGTTACTTAGAAGTATTTGAGTGCAAGGAGTTAAGGCAAACGTTCTGTTCTGAAGGGTTGAGGCCCCCCAATTTACTGATGCGTGCTTCAATTTCTTTATGTGAGCCATCACTCGTACGATACAACAGCAGCATACCAGCTGCACAGTGGACTTGGTGAAAACTGAACCATCAACGTAAATAATTTGCGAGAGTGTGTGGTGAGTGATAAGTTATCAATACAGCTTAAGGCATCATGTTTGGCTTCAAGGCGAAAATTTTGGGTGATTTTAAGAGGTAGTTTGGGGGGAAAATGAGAATGGTAGTTTGGAATGGGGTAATATCCCATGGTGCGGAGAAACAGAGAAGTGTCGTTGTGCCTTACATGCCCAAGAGATATGATATCTGATTTATGCGGAGGTAGTTCCAGTTTTTTCGATCTCTGGATGAGTGATCACCGTGCTAGGTAAGTTTGGAGGGCTTCTGGGCAGGGTTTGTATGGGCTGGCTGAGCAGATTAACCCCAATTAGATGTTTTTTCAGTAACTCGATCTCTGATGCTTGGAATATCAAGTTCTTTTTTCAAATTTAAAATTTGGCAGTTCAAGGGCATCCTAAACTGATACCTCATGCTTCGTTTGCAGTTTTTCCAGCCTCCAAGCTTTCCAGTCAGACTCAAGAGCAAGTAGTGGCGCAACATAATCAACCAATGATCTAATATAAGCAAGATACATCATTTTCACAGTGTGAAAAATTAGCACTAATACCGGGGGGAATCTGGAAAGAACTTAATTGAATCTCTCTCTGAACATGATAGGAGGCGGTATATTAACTTCAAATTATGGGCTGTACAAAATCGATATCTGTTTAGTGGAGTTCTATTGTGTATACCCTTAAAAAACAAATTATGCATAATCGCAGGATTGCTCGTTATTGCCAGGGAGGTTGTGATGTTTTGGTGGACGACCTGTGTCTGCATACTAAATAATGTTACATCCATCGTGAATATCGATATACTATATAACATTTTATGTCTTGTTGTGATTGTCGACATATTGTAGTAACCCATTTAGCTACAATCTGCCATGAAAGGTATTGCAAGGATACTAAACATTAGTAGGAAGAAGTAGGCAAGTGGGTTCATGAGGTATGGTTGCGTAATGCATGCGGTTGCATATATTGCCGTGTATGGCAGCCGCCAGGTAGTGGGATGACCTGGAATTGGCCAAAAAGAGGCGGACAGTGTGACTTATTTCCATTTGAGATCCTAACCGTTAGGTAAAGGTACACATGGTTGACTGCAACTTAGTGATTGCATCTAGTTTAGTGGTTTACAGAATTAAGATGTTAGTGGGTGGTTAAGGTATTGGGGAAAATTTAGAATTGTCTAGTTATTAATCATAACAATAAATATTAGAGGAGATTCATAAATAATACATACATATTAATTGATATGAGAACAGTTGTAGGCAGTATGGGTCACCACCTTTATGTATTGGTGTAACCCTTGCCATCTTGAGTAGTTTCGGGAAGGTGCTAGTTCTAGTGACTTGTTAAAAAGTAATGAAATAGCATGCGAAAGGACAGGGCCGCTCGCTTGTACAGTAATGGTGGGACATGAGACAGATCCCGAGTTATTTTAAGTGACTTTATGATCTCAATGACTTCCGTGGGCTCAGTTGGTGCAAGATAGAAGGAATTAGGGAAATTTCCCATCTAGGTAGTCCCCGGCATGGGCATTGGTATGTGGGATTTTACTGGCGAGATTAGATCCTATGTTGAGAAGAAGTCGTTTATCTTGTTAGCTGTGTCAGTGGATGTAGTGGTGTTTCATTAGGTTTAGTTAGGACAATATTCTTGGTTTTTCTCAGTTTGTGGGTCCCTAGAATCTGAAGAGAGTGTTTTCCAGGTCTTTTTTATATCTCCTCTAGTGTCTGTGAATCTACTGGAGTAGTATAGTTGTTTGGCTTTTTTTATTACTTTGGTGAGAGCTGATGAATAGTGTTTAAGAATATCTTTGTGTATTAAGCCCTGTCTATATTGCTTTTCATATTGGTGTTTCTTGTCAATGGATTTCAGAATGGTGCTGGTTAGCCATGGGCAACCAAGCCGTTGTTTGTGATCTGTTTTGTTTTTATAGGACAATGTTTGTTGTATAGTCTAAGTAATTTGTTAAGAAAAATGTCTGTCCAGTCATCAATACCATTGGCCTTGGAGAATTCTGTAGGCCAATCAACAGTCTCTAGGTCAGCTGTGAACTTCCTTACTGAGGCCTCGTCATGGAGTCTAAATGAGACTTTGTTGTATTCAAGTGGTGGTTTACTAATGTTTGTCAGGAGGAAGGTAGGGTAGTGGTCTGTAGTGCTATCTGTGATTATCCCTGATTTAAGGGGGGCTAGTATATTGGTCCATATGTGGTCTATTATGGTTGCACTTGTCTCAGTGAGCCTGGTTGGTTTAGTTATTGTTGGTATGAGAAGTGTGTTGTTCATATTGTTGATGAAATCAGTTACAGGCTGATCATCTAGTAAGCCAAGGTTGATGTTGAAGTCTCCAGCTAAAGAGAAGGTGGTGCTTATTCATTTGTCTGTTTGTTATTAGTGACTTTAATTTCTCACTGAAATTTGGGATGTTTGTGTGAGGTATCCGGTAAATGGCACCGATTGTTATAGGCGTCTTAAGGTTTTTTACAGTAAAATTAGCAAAAATGTATTCCCCATATTCATCACTAAAGCAAGTGGTGCTAAGACAAGATAATTGGTTAGAGTAATAGATTGCAATACCACCCCCAACTTGGTTTGGTTCTGCAGTTGTGAATTGCTGTGTATCCTGGTAGAGGGTAGATATCTATTGTGTCCTGCTTAAGCCAGGTCTCAGTAAGAATAATGCAGGAGAAGGGTGTCTTTAGTGATTCAAGGAGTGCTAGGAGGTCATCATAGTGTTTGCTTAAGGACCTGATGTTGTAGTTAAGTACTGATAGACTTTTAGCATTGTTTAGGATAGTGGTGGCTTGTGATGCTGTGTAATAAAGGCAGTTACTTTCCAATAGGTTTTGATTGGGTGTCAGATTATGGAGGTTTGATCGGGTTTTCAACTGATCAATCATCTTCTGGGTTTTTAAATTTTGGGTTATTTATATCCGGATGTGTTTTGAGTTCTGTACTGTTTCTGTGTGGTAGAAGTTTGGACAAGTATTAGCTAGAGTATTTGGGTCATGTAGGGTATAGTCACTATACACATAATGAAGTTTTTTTGTCTATGTTTATCGGGAAAATAAACTAAAGTAAACAGGTAAAACTGAAATAAAAAATACAAATTTAAAAATAGAACAAGATCCACTTGTAATTGCACTAAGGTCTAATAATGACTTTTGTGGGGTCTATGTTTTGAGCTAAAATGAGTTTAAAGTACAATAGGTTTAATCAAATAATGTAAAAATACAAATTAAAAATAGTACTAGTCTTCACTAGTAATTGCATTGGTTAATATAGTAAATTTTTGGTATTGAATGTATTGAGTTAGAATGGTAGGGTACAATGAATTTAATCTAATAATATAAAAATAAAATTTAAAAAAAGCCCAGTCTCTCACTAGAAATTGCACTATGGTTTTTTTAAATTTAAATTTGGGTATTGATATGTTTTGAGTAAAAAAAGAGCTTATAGTACAACTAGGTTTAGTCTAATAAAAAAAAAAATAAAAATTAAAAATGTGTGTGGGGGTTTTGTGTGGTGTGTGTGTGTGTGTGTGTGTGTGTGTGGTGGGTGTGTGTGGGGGTTTGTGTGGTGTGTGTGGTGTGTGTGGTGTGTGGTCATGGTGTGTGTGGGTGGTGTGGAGGGTGTGTGTGGGGTGTGTGTGAGGGTGTTGTGTGTGTGTGGTGTGTGTGTGTGTGTGTGTGTGTGGTTGTGGTTGGTGTGTGGGTGTGGGGGTGTGGGTGTGGGTGTGTTTTGGGGTGTGTGTGTGGGTGTTGTAGGGGTGTGTGTGGGTGGTGTGGGGGTGGTGTGTGTGGTTTGGTTGTGTGTGTGTGGGTGTTTTGTGTGTGGGTGTGCGTCCTTGTTGTATGCATATTTTTTTACGCTGTGTGCACTGCCGTGCGTGCGCCCTGTGTGGATGTGCGGCGCGGTGTAGGATATGGTCCTGTGGGGAAGCGCAGGAAATACTGCACCCCCTTTGGGGCCCTTAACAACAACAACAGTTTGGTGTGTGTCATGGGCACCAACACATGGTGTGTGATTCTCTCCTATTTTAAATCCATTATAGCGATGCAGATTACGGTGAGTTTAATATGGGGCCTGTAGTTATAATTTTTCTTTTGACATAGCAAACACACACCCTGTAGAAGCCTTATTAGATGACTAGTCTTTATTTTGTTGTTGCGAAGTATTGAAGATTCTATGTTAAATAAACCCTAGAGAAAAGGCTGTTTTTCTTCCAAAATTTTTGAACATAGAACCCTGGGCTACCGGGTTGGTGTCCTGCGCTGACACTCCAACAGGGAGCGTTTACTAAAACCTGAGGGGCTAGACTGTGATCCGCTTATCAACGGCTGCCCGGGAAGGGAAGCAGGTTTAAGATTTCGAAAATTTCTTGGGAGCCCTTCCAAAAGAAGATCTAGAAAAACTAAGTCTGCCATAATTTTGTGTCACCAAAGATAATGAGGCTATTTCTGAGTGTAATACCTCGAAGATGCTATCAAAACCCCTCAAGTTCAGTATATTAAACCTACAAATGAAATTTTTTGACGCTTTCGCCTTGCAATCGCCGCCAGCAGATTGATGAGTCCTTAGAGGAATACTTTCAAGCACTAAAAATTTTTAGGTAAGGCTGTCATTTCCCCAAGCAGGGGGACAGCTGTCAGTATTGTGAAGAGTCCATCAGGGTGCTTTTATCGGGTGGCCTGCAATCCCCAAATAATAAGGCAGCGTTTATTGGGAAAAAAACTCTGACTTAGCCGCTGCCTTTGACCGGGGCAAGACTTGATTCAGCCCAGAAAAATTTCTAAAGTATACGTACCACTCAGCCTTCTCGGTGGAAGTGCTGCAATTCCTGCCAAGACTTTCAATGAAGTTACTGGGGAACCTGCCCATGACAGCAGCAGCAGGTACGGGTGTTTCTTTTGGGGTTTTTTAAAGACATCCACGTCAAAGTGTCCGCTCGTGAAGCAATGTGCCATAAATGCCAAAAAGAAAGGTCACTTTGTAAATATGTCGTCTAATGCATCAAAAAGCTGGCCCCTCCACACATTCCAGGATCTGCGACTCTAGCAACGTACTTCTGGGCCTACCCCAAATTCACTGTCAAAGGCAGTTGTGAAAGTATTCATAAAAAGGACAGAATAGAGGTCTTATTGATAGGGGCAGCTCAGGGTTTCTCAACCTTGACTTATTTAAACGGCTCTCCTTGCTCAAAACCATCATGGGTACGTTTCCATGGTAAAACATCTCTCTTATTCAGCCCTTTAGGTTTTGTAAGGTAAATCTCAGAGTTAAGGGAAAGGATTATCAAGATGTCATTTTGCTTTTGACCCAATGTGTCTGATGTTTTCCCTTTGGGCAGGACTTTCAGAAGTGCATGGTAGTGTACCTTAAATTGGAGGTGAACGCCCCCTTTGTTGTCTGTGGTTAGCACTTTAAGGGGAACCCACAAAGCTGTTTTCAAACTTACCGCGGATTGCCATCCTATTCAGCTAAGTCCGCCCGCTATTTTATGAGGGTGGAGTTCATTGGAAAAAAAAACTAGAGGCTGCTGAAGGGGGTTTATGAACCCAGTGATTCCCCCTTTGGTGTTTCACAGTTGTTTTTGTTGAAGATGGTTATAGGAAACGGGACTGGCTACATTTCTCTGGACAATCAACAAAAATTTTCACTTTTGAGGGGACCCTTACCCCGAAATTTCGTACAGGAACAAAAAATTTTCAGTACTAGTGTTTAGCACCCAAAATTGATCTGCAGGGGCCTTCATCAAGTCCCAAAAAGGGGGAAAGAAGATAAACCATAACAGCGTTTCAGGTAGTGATGGCCTGTATCAGTTTTACCAAGGGCCTTTTGGAGTCACCAAAGGGGTAGCCGTTCCAACGAATTATGGGTTCACTCATTCAGGAAGACAATCATGGGAACCTCGGTATTTAGATAAAAGTTCCATTTGTGGGAAGACCCAGGGGGAAATGATGCAAAAACCCTTTTAAGTTTTGGGAAACCGCCCAAAAAAAAAATACGTTTTTTTTTTTTTTTTTTTTTTTTTTTTTTGGGTTTTTTTTTTTTTTTTTTTTTTTTTTTTTTTGGGGTTTTTTTTTTTTTTTTTTTTTTTTTTTTTTTACAAGGAAAAGGGCCTTTTCACCCCAAAACAGGGACTTGGGAAAAAAGTAGTTTAAAACCATTATATTCCCTACCATTCGAAAATTTTGGAAAAAAGGATGATCTGCTTTTCCATTCTCAGTCTTATTCAGGGGCGCCATAGCCCCTTTTTTCCCGGAACTTTTTTCAAGGACAGAAAATGTTTTGCCTGTGTTTAAAAGGAACCCCGGTCATGAAGCTTGCCCTGGGGCTTATTTAAGGAGCATTTCTTAAACTAAAAAGGTCCGGAAAATTTGTTTAAAAGAGGGCCCAAAAATTATAAAAAAAGGACAAAAATTTTTCCCGGGGATTTAAAATATGGTTAACTTTGATATTTGTTACCCGACCGGGTTCAAATTTGAGAACCCATGATGATTCTCTAGGTCCCCAATGGGGAGCAGCTGTCATGATTTGCAATCACTCTCAGCTCTCCAAGGCTTTGTTCACCCCGGGGGTTACACGCCTGTACCATTTTTTCAAATCAAAGAACATGCCTTTTTCGTGGAAGATGTGCGCAAGTGATCGAGCATGCAGAGTATGTCAGAGTGCAAAACCAAAATTTTTATCAGCCCGAGAAAACTCATCTCATAAAATCCACCAGCTTTTTGAAAAAATTGAATATAGATTTTAAAGGACCTCTCCCAAACACAAATCAGAATAGGTTTTTCCTTAAAATGTAGTGAAAATTCAAGTTTCCCTTTGTATTTCCCTGTGCAAATAGGCTGCTTCAACTGTTATTAGTTGTCTTTACAGTTGTTCTCTATTTTTGGATGCCAGCTTATACCATTCGACAGGGGATCCTCGTTCATGATAACGAATTCAGGAGTTTTTGGGAGCAAAGGTATTGCCTGCAGCAGAACAACAAGTACAACCCTCAAAAGGGAAGGGCAAGTGGAGGGTTCAAAGGTAATTATGGAAGGGAGTTACAATGAATTAAAGTCCGCAATCACCTGTTCAACACTGGCAAAGCCTACCCGATGCTCTTCATCTATTAGTCACTGCTGTGCACGCCTAATCAACCCCCCCATGAAAATCCTAACTATTCACGCGTTCCCCTACGGGGGCCTCCGTCCCACTTGGTTATGTCATCCCGGACCCGTTCTCCTGAAAGTCACCGTAGGTGAACAAGACGGATCCTTTTGTGGAAGAGGTGAAGGGTCCTCAAGCTAATCCCAAAATTCGCCCACATTGCTACCCAAAAAGGTGAAGAGATACAGTATTCAAGCATTTTTGCCCCAGTTGAAATCCCTATTAGCGTGGGAAACTCAAGATACCCAATAGTTGGGAAAAATGCTTTGTTTTTCCTGGAAAGCCCTTGGATCCCCCTTTGGGAAAAAAAAAAGGATTCTGCTCCGCGTTAACAAACCCCGCTGGAAAAAAAACGAAATGGGGAAGAGGCTCAAGGGTACGAAGGCGGACGTGTCGTCGCCCCCCTAACAGTTTGGAGATTACTGTCTCTGATATTTAGAAGGGGGAGATTGTAGTGATATGGTCCGTGGGGGCGCGCAGGTAATACTGCCCAAAACCCCTTGGGGCCCTTTAACAACAAAAACATTTGGTGTGTGTCATGGGCACCAACACATGGTGTGTGATTCTCTCCTACTTTAACCATTTATCAGCGATGCAGATTACATGGTGGTTTAAATATGTGGCCTGTAGTTATAACTTTTCTTGGACATATGCAAGACATCACCCCCCTGTAGAAGCCATTATTAGATGTATAGTCTTATATTTTGTTGTTGCAGAAGTACTATGAAGATTCTATGTTCAATAAAGCCTAGAGATAAGGCCTGTGTTTCTATCACAACAGCGCGCTAGTGTGGGTGTATGATCCACTTAATATTTGTATTTATAACTCATTACAATTGTGAACCGGTTTTGGAGTATCAGTGGGTTTATTACTTTTTTAAATTTTTTCATGACTGTAACCATGTATAGGAGTGAAGCTTTCTTACCTCTGTAATTGCCATGATTTGTGACCAGATTCCTGGGGTTCTTACCCTTTTTAACTAGTTCAGCTATCATAAATTTGGGGTTCCCCGTCACTGGACCCTTAGTACCCTTTTTATCTTTTTTACTACCGCCCACAGGGTGGGTATGGGGGCTTTAAAAATATTAAATAAAGTGTGTGTGGGGTGTGGTTTTTGTTTTTTTGTGGTTTGGGGGTGGGGG
>NC_069415.1:4782029-4798250 GCF_026875155.1 Cherax quadricarinatus
GTGAGAAGCAGAGCCAGGCGCATATAAACGGGAAAAGGCACTGCAAGGGATCAGAAAATCCTGAAAAGGAAAAGGGCAACAACGAGTCATGGTACGTAAGATGTATCACAGGGGCACCTGTGATGAGCGGGGTCCCACAGGGGTCGGTCCAAGGACCAGTGCTATTTTTGGTATATGTGAATGACATGATGTAAGGGTTAGACTCAGAAGTGTCCCTGTTTGCAGATGATGTGAAGTTAATGAGGAGAATTAAATCTGATGAGGACCAGGCAGGACTTCAAAGAGACCTGGACAGACTGGACACCTGGTCCAGCAAATGGCTTCTCGAATTTAATCCTGCCAAATGCAAAGTCATGAAGATAGGGGAAGGGCACAGAAGACCACAGACCGAGTATAGGCTAGGTGGCCAAACACTGCAAACCTCACTCAAGGAGAAAGATCTTGGGGTGAGTATAACACCGAGCATGTCTCCGGAAGCACACATCAACCAGATAACTGCTGCAGCATATGGGTGCCTGGCAAACCTGAGAACAGCATTCCGATACCTATGTAAGGAATCGTTCAAGACACTGTACACCGTGTATGTCAGGCCCATACTGGAGTATGCAGCACCTGTTTGGAACCCGCACTTGATAAAGCACGTCAAGAAACTAGAGAAAGTACAAAGGTTTGCGACAAGGTTAGTTCCAGAGCTAAGGGGAATGTCCTATGAAGAAAGATTAAGGGAAATCGGCCTGACGACACTGGAGGACAGGAGGGTCAGGGGAGACATGATAACGACATAAAAAAATACTGCGTGGAATAGACAAGGTGGACAAAGACAGGATGTTCCAGGGAGGGGACACAGAAACAAGAGGCCACAATTGGAAGTTGAAGACACAAATGAGTCAGAGAGATATTAGGAAGTATTTCTTCAGTCATAGAGTTGTAAGGCAGTGGATTAGCCTAGAAAATGACGTAGTGGAGGCAGGAACCATACACAGTTTTAAGACGAGGTTTGATAAAGCTCATGGAGCGGGGAGAGAGAGGGCCCAGTAGCAACCGGTGAAGAGGCGGGCCAGGAGCTAAGACTCGACCCCTGCAACCACAAATAGGTGAGTACAAATAGGTGAGTACACACACACACACACACACACACACACATAACACACACATACACACACGCACAACACATAACACACACACACACAACATACACACACACACACACACACACACACACACACACACACACACACACACATTGCCAGACTCACACATACACTCCCCCCTCCCCCACCGACATCTCACTCCTTCACCTGATCCCCCCCTCCCTCTTTCACCCTCCCCCTCCCCACCTCTCCCTCCCTTCTTTCTCCCCCTCCCACTCACCCACTTGCTTCTCCCTCCTTCCCATATAGCGACAGTTCCTCCACTACCTCCCCCCCCCACACTCTGACATACACAATACTAACCTAACACACAGAATTACATAGGTTTCCCACTCTGAGGCAATCAGGATAAAACAAAAATGGGTTGCCAGAGAACAAGAAAAACCAAGGGACAGGAGGAGGAAACTGCAAAGGAAAATTGGGCAGCAGAGCTCACAAAAAGGGAACATGAATGGGAAAAGAAACTAGAAGAACTTAGCATGAGAATGGAAGAGAGGTTAGACATGGAAAGCAGAAAGTGGGAGGTGCAAGTCAAAGCAGCAGAGGCCAGGATACAGAGTTTAGAAGAGGAACTGAAAAATCTGAAACAACCTAAAGAACTAAAGAACATTTTGGGATTGACAACAGAGACTGCTACCTCAGCCACAAATAAGGGGACTGTAGGGAAAGGAGCAAAACTGCATGTAGAAGCTCAATCAGTGGAAACTGTAGTAAATGAAAGAGCTAAGCTATATGTGAAGGCCCTAACAGACCACAGCAGAGCCCAGGGAAAGCCGAGAAGGGAAAATGACAGGCCACTGAGCCCAAGTACATTAGCTAGTGAAACTGAAGAAAGGAAAGCTGCAATGGAGGAAATCAAATCGAATGAGGGGATACACAGGGATATGCAGTTGGAGAATGAAAGGGTGAGGCCAGTCTTTGTGTATGGGCTCCAGGAAGTTGAAGGGGAAACATATGAAGCAAGAAAACAAAGGGAAAAAAAAGCAATTGAAAGCATCATGAAAGCAATAGGAGAAGACGACATGACCCAGCTGGAAAATTTTCGGAGAATAGGGGGGTTTGTAAAAAAAGAACCCAGCCAGTGAAAGTGACCTTCAAGGCAGAATCGACTCGGAACAGGATCCTGCAGGAGAAAGCACGATTAAGGGACATGCCGGCATACAGGAACGTGTATCTCGACCGCGACAGAACACAAGCAGAAAGGCAGAAAACAAGAGAGATGGTACAAAGGCGAAAGGAGGAAAGAGAGGGGATGGAGAAGACAGACAGGAGATCCCAGACACAGGAAGATCAAATACAGCCTCCCTCGCAACTTCCTATAGAAGCCTCCCAACCAGGTCAACCCCAGTGCAACCAAACACTCTAAACCAAAACACCCATGCCACATCCAATGCCCCCACCCACTGCATTACAAACTCCACCCCACAGCACTACCCATAGTTCCTTATCAGGTCTCCCACTTCCCCAACCCCAATACACCTCCCAGACCACAATCTTAGAAAAGAAGTTGAAGGTGTGGTATACAAATGCAGAAGGAATAACAAATAAGTATGAGGAGTGGCACGAAAGAATCAAGGAGACATCCCCAGACATAATAGCACTCACAGAAAAAAAAACTCACCAGAATAATAACAGATTCAATCTTTCCATCCGGATATCAAATCCTCAGGAAAGACAGAGGGAGGAGAGGGGGAGGAGGAGTTGCACTGCTCATTAAAAACCAGTGGGGGTTTGAGAAAATGGAAGGAATGGATGGCACGGGCGAAAGGGACTACTTAGTAGGAACAATCCAGTCTGAGGGACATAAGGTGATAATTGCAGTAATGTACAACCCACCAAAGGACTGCAGGAAGCCAAGAGAAGAATATGATGAGAGCAACAGAGCAATGGTCGACACACTAGCCGAGGTGGCCAGGAGAGCACACATGGGGGAGGAAAGTTACTAGTTATGGGTGATTTCAATCACAAGGAGATTGACTGGGAAAACCTGGAGCCCCATGGGGGTCCCGAAACATGGAGAGCCAAAATGATGGAGTGGTATGGAATACTCTGCATCAACATGTTAGGACACTACCAGAGAGAGAGGAGAGATGAACCAGCAGCCTGGACTTGTATTCACCTTGAGTAGCTCTGACATCGAGGATATCATGTATGAAGGCCCCTGGGAGCTAGTGATCGTGGGTTTTGTGCTTCGACTACATAGTTGAGCTCCAAGAGGAGAGAGCAGCAGGAATAGGGTGGGAAAAAAACAAACTACAAAAGGGGGAACTACTCAGGCATGAGGAACTTCTTTCAAGACATTCAGTGGGAGAGGGAACTGACAGGAAAAAACCCGTACAAGAAATGATGGATTATGTGGCAACAAAATGCAAGAAGGCAGAGGAGAGGTTTGTTCCTAAGGGAAACAGAAATAATGGGAAGAACAGAACGAGTCCTTGGTTCACCCAAGGTGTAGGGAGGCAAAAACTAAGTGTACTAGAGAATGGAAAAGGTACAGAAGACAGAGAACTCAGGAAAAAAAAAGAGATTAGCCGAAGAGTCAGAAACGAATATGCACAGATAAGAAGGGAGGCTCAGCGGCAATACGAAAATGACATAGCATCAAAAGTCAAGACTGACCCGAAGCTGTTGTACAGCCACATCAGGAGGAAAACAACAGTCAAGGACCAGGTAATCAGACTGAGGAAGGGTGATGGGGAACTCACAAGAAACGACCAGGAGGTATGTCAGGAGCTCAACACAAGATTTAAAGAAGTATTTACAGTGGAAACCAGTAGGACTCCAGGAAATCAGAGCAGGGGGGTGCACCAGCAAGTGCTGGATGAGATACATATAACCAAGGAGGAGGTGAAGAAGCTGCTATGCGACCTTGACACCTCAAAGGCGGTGGGACCAGACTACATCTCTCCGTGGGTCCTTAAAGAGGGAACAGAGATATTGTGTATACTGTTAACAAAGATTTTCAACACATCATTTGAAACTGGGCAACTCCCTGAGGTATGGAAGATGGCAAATGTAGTCCCAATTTTTAAAAAGGGAGACAAACATGAGGCACTAAACTACAGACCTGTATCACTAACGTGTATAGTACGCAAGGTCATGGAGAAGATCATCAGGAGGAGAGTGGTGGAGCACCTGGAAAGAGAGAAGTGTATAACTGACAACCAGCATGGTTTCAGGGAGGGAAATCCTCTGTCACAAACCTACTAGAGTTTTATGACAAGGTGACAGAAGTAAGACAAGAGAGAGAGGGGTGGATCGACTGCATTTTTTTGGACTGCAAGAAGGCCTTTGACACAGTTCCTCACAAGAGGTTACTGCAAAAGCTAGAGGATCAGGCACACATAACAGGAAAGGCACTGCAATGGATCAGAGAATACCTGACAGGGAGGCAACAACGAGTCATGGTACGTGACGAGGTGTCAGAGTGGGCGGCTGTGACAAGCAGGGTTCCACAGGGGTCAGTCCTAGGACCTGTGCTGTTCTTGGTATATGTGAATGACATAATGGAAGGGATAGACTCAGAAGTGTCCTTGTTTGCGGACGATGTGAAGTTAATGAGAAGAATCAAATCGGATGAGGATCAGGCAGGACTACAAAGAGACCTGGACAGGCTACAAACCTGGTCCAGCCAAAATGGCTCCTTGAGTTTAACCCTGCCAAATGCAAAGTCATGAAGATTGGGGAAGGGCAAAGAAGACCGCAGACACAATATAGTTTAGACGGCCAAAGTCTGCAAACCTCACTCAAGGAAAAAGATCTGGGGGTGAGTATAACACCGAGCATATCTCCCGAGGCGCACATCAATCAGATAACTGCTGCAGCATATGGGCGCCTGGCAAACCTACGGATAGCGTTCCGATACCTCAGTAAGGATTTGTTCAAGACTCTGTATACCATTTACGTCAGGCCCATACTGGAGTATGCAGCACCAGTTTGGAATCCACACCTAGTCAAGCACGTCAGGAAATTAGAGAAAGTGCAAAGGTTTGCAACAAGACTAGTCCCAGAGCTACGGGGATTGTCCTACGAAAAAAGGTTGAGGGAAATCGGCCTGACGACACTGGAGGCAAGGAGGGTCAGGAGAGACATGATAACGACATATAAAATACTGTGCGAAATAGACGAGGTGGACAAAAACGGGATGTTCCAGAGATGGGACACAGACACAAGAGGTCACAATTGGAAGTTGAAGACTCAGATGAATCAAAGGGATGTTAGGAAGTATTTCTTCAGTCATAGAGTAGTCAAGCCGTGGAATAGCCTAGAAAGTGAAGTAGTGGAGGCGGAAACCATACATAGTTTTAAGGCGAGGTATGATAAAGATCATGGAGCAGGGAGAGAGAGGACCTAGTAGCAATCAGTGAAGAGGCGGGGCCAGGAACTGTGACTCGACCCCTGCAACCACAAATAGGTGAGTATAAATAGGTGAGTACACACACACACATGCACACACACACACACACACACACACACACACACACACACACACACACACACACACACACACACACACACCACACACACTACCACACACACTACCACACACACTACCCCACACACACTACCACACGCACTACCACCACACACACACACACACACACACACACACACACACACACACACACACACACACACTACCACACACACTACCACACACACTACCACACGCACTACCACACACACACACACACACACCACACACACACACACACACACACACACACACACACACAACCACCACACACACACCACACACACATCTGCGACCTTCATACTCATTTACGAAACACGAGAAACAGAGATTATTATAATTTTTTTACAGTTTTCATGGAGGAGATTTAGAGATTCGCATTTGACACTCATCAATACACTTTATGTGACACTCATACACAATATGTGACACTCATTACAATATGTGCACTCATACACAATATGTGACACTCATACCAAATTTTCCCCCCCCCCCCCTTCCGGACCCAAAAAAAATAAAAACAATTATGTGGACACTAAAACCCCAATTGTGACACTTTTACACAATATGTGAAATTTTTATAAAACAATTTGTGACCCCCATAACATTACGAAAAAACATTCCACTTATTCTTCCCAAAATTTAAAAAGGGTAGGGGGGGGCCCTTGGGGGCCCCGGGTTTGGTTTTTAACGCTCTCGCTTCACAGGGGTGGGGGCCGGGTTCGTTTTTCCCAGCCAGAGTAGAAAATTGGACGTGTTTCTTTCCCCCTGTTGTCAATTTTCCCCATCATTTAAAAGGGGGTTTCCTGGGTTTTAGTCGACTGGTGTGGGTCGCATCCTGGGACACTGACCAAAGGGAAAGGGCCGGGGGTCACAGGCCCGGGCCCCCGGGGGGTTGCCCCCCGGAACCTCTCCGGTTAAACCCCCAAGGTAAAAACACATGCATTCTTCAACACACAATATGTACCCATGACCCCCAATTACAAAATTTAACCCTTTTACACAGGACAACATACACAATAACACGAAAAGCATTACTGTTCATACTCGTAAAAAATTTGTACAAAAGGGAAACACGTCCCCCATTGTGTCAAAAAAGTGTCCCGTCTTTTTTTAAAATTAACATTTTCCCACAAAAAATTTGTCGCAAAATACCGTAAACAGCATTTAAATGTTGTGAAAAATACTTAAAATAGTGTTTTGTTTTTGCCCATGTTACCCCCCCCTTTCAGTGTCAAATGTAAATACCAGAAAATAAAAAAAAATTTAAAAACAGTGTAAATTTTAATACATTTTTGAGGGGGGAGGGGGGGGGGGAAAAAAGTTCTTCAACATTGGGCCATTAATTTACATAAAACACTACAAATACTTTTTTAAACTGTTTAAATAAGCAAGAAAAGTCGTGCTTAGTAAAAATTCTTAGTAAATTTTAAAAAATTTTTTCCCAAAAAAATTTTATGTTAATTAGCCTCTCCGAGGTGGCCCAAAATGTGTGGCAGCTTGGTGGGGGCTAGCTGACCTACAGTTTCCCGGCTGTTTGGGTGTAATTTCTGGACGCGTTTTTGTGTGTCAACCCCCAGTAATTCCCCCCCACCCGGACCCGTTCTACTGTAAGACCCGCTAGACAAGACCAAGGTTTTTCCCTACGCGGGGGTCAGAAGGTGGCCAAACCCCTGACTTGGGGAAGTGGGGGGAGTCCCCTGAGGGGGAACTAGAGGACTTCTTTAAAACCCCTGATCGGGGGAAGGGACCGTACCCTCTGGGGGGTGGGAAAAGGGGAAATCCCCCTCAGGTGACACAAGTGGGAAATCATGGAGACAATGATTGGGAAAGGGACCCCTGATTGAGGAAGTGGGGGGGGGGAGTCCCCTTTAGGTGACACAAATGGATTTCCCGGAGACACTGATCCGGGGAAAAGGGACCGCGACCTTAGGTTTAAAGGGGGGAAGGGAAAAAACATCCGGGGGGGCGAAAAGGATGGATTTTTGGGTATATGAACTTTGGGAAGGGTTTTTGTTGAAGTGACCCGGGGGAAGTGGGGGGAAAGGGGGACCTCCCGGGAAACAAATGGGTGGATTCCCCGGATACATGAACCCGGGGGTTTAAAGGGATGAATACATAAAGTTGAGGCGACCTTTGGTAAGTGGGGGAAAGGGGGGAAAAAATCCCCTTTTTTTTGACGGATGGTTCCTGGATGCATGATCCCAAGGAAAACAAGAATACTGCTGAAATTTTGGGGGGTGGGGAATGGGGTCCACCTGAGGTGGGAAAAAGTGGGGCTCCCGGGGGACCCCTGTCCCGGGAAGGCACCGCCCTTGGAAGTGGGGAAGGGGAGGGGCATCCGGGGGTTTTGTGAACGGATGGATTCCTGGATAAAATGAACTTTGGGGGGGGGGTTGTGGTTGAGGCTGACCTTGGGGGAAGTGGGAAAGGGGGGGAAAAAATCCGGGAGTGAAAGGTTGGATTCCCCGGATACAAAGAAACCCGGGGGGAAGGCCCTGAAAACTAGCAGTTGAGGTGACCTTGGGAAATGGGAAGGGGAGACATCCGGCGGCGGGGACTGATTTGATTCCTGGAAAACATGACCTAAGGGGAAAACAAAAAATACCGCTGACTTGGGGAAATGGGGGAAAGGGAAAACCACCTGAGGTTGGGCACAAGTTTGGCTCCCGGGGACCTGATTTGGGGAGGCACTGAGACCCTTTGGTAAATGGGGAAGGGGGAATCCAGGGGGCGATCGGATGGATTCCCGGATACATAAAACCCGGGGAACAAACAAGAATACAGGTTAGTGAGGTGACCTTTGGTAAGTGGGAAGGGGAAAAATCCGGGGAGGACGGATGGATTTTTCCCGGATCATGAACCTGGGAAAGGCTGAGGCTGGGGAAAACAGAGAGAGAGAAGAAAGGGGAGGGGAGAGAGGAGAGGTGAAGGAGGGAGAGAAGAGAGAGAGAGAAGGGAGAGGGGGAGAGGAAAAGGGGGAGAGGGGAGGAGGAGAGAGAGAGGAGAGGCGAGTTCCCCACTTAGGGAAGTGAGGGGAAAGGGGGGATCCGGGGGCCCCCGGGGTGGATTCCCGGACACATGAACCTTTGGGGGAAAGGGGGGAGGGGGGGGGGGGAAAACCCTTTAAAGGGCAAAAAAAATGGGTTCCCCGTGGCAAGGTCGGTAACTCAGGTAACTTGAGGCTGACAGTGTTTGGAAATTTAATTTTTTTAAAGGGTGAGATGGGATAGATAACAGCAGAGTGTAATTTTTGGGTTTTTGTAAGCAAACCCAAAGGGGGGAAAAACTGGGGAGCAAAATCTGAAGCTACCCCCATTACCCCCGAGGGCCCAGTATATTCCAAATGAAAAAAGGCCATGATTGGCAATGATAAAGTACCCGAAATCCGCAGGTGAGGGTTTTCCTACTGACTAGAGGGATTAGAAAAGTCCACTGGGGGTTTCAGCGGGGAAAAAGGTTGCTGTGAAAAAAAGGAGTTGTGCAGGGTGGAGGGGGAGGAAAGGAAAAGGAAAAGAGGGTGGATCGTGGCATTGTGGTTTGGCTCTGCAATATATTTAGAGATTGCTTCAAATGTTTCAGAATTCAAAGACGTGGTATGGGAGACAATATTGGAGATGGAAGGAGGATGATGAGTAAAGACTGGAAACTGTAATGGACTGTACCAAGGTAGGGGGGGGGGGCAAAAGGGTGGATGGAACTGGAGAAGAAGTGTGGGAGGGGACAGAAGAGCAGAGAAACCTTGGAGGGGGCAGAAGAGGAAGAAACTTGGGAAGGGACAGGGGAGGAAGGCACAGGACGAGAAGGATGAACCTCCACACTTGTAACAGAGCCAGTGAGAGGGGAAGAACCAGGTACAGAGACCGGGGAGGTAAAATGAGGAGGTGGAAGAAGGGAAGGAGGGTTAAAGGAAATTTTTTGGACTTCTGAGAAGTAGAGGGACGATTGAGATGTGTCGTCATACGAGGTCTTGTCGATACCGGGGCTTGTGAGGGAGAACACAAAGAAGTGAGAACAGACTGAGGTGTTGAGGTAGGGACATCTGAGCCCAGGACAGCAAAAGAATTAGATACAGGGGTGACTATGGGAGGGGTAACCACAGAGGAGGCTGCAGAAGATGGGACCCCAGAAGTGGGGGGATGTTTTGAAACACAAGAATAAGAAACACGGAGTAGTCTCCCATGTAGGTGGAGATGAGAAACTGCCATAGCATAAGGGGGACCTTCTGCCTCTTTGAGGTAACGGACTTCTCGCTCATTTAAGTAGACCTGGCAACGGCGAGAGTATGATGGGCGAGCCTCATGACAATTAAGGCAAGAGGGAGGTCGATTGTAAGACATATTAGAATGGTTATCGATACCAAAGACTGGGAACTCGGCTATAGATCTGCAATATTTCACTGGATGGCCAAATCACCAGCAATTTCTACACTTTTGCAGTGTAGGGATCACCTTTCGAACTTGTAAACCGATGTCCTGCTACATAAACTGAGGATGGGAGTTCATGGCGTCGAAAGTTAAATGAGCCACTTGCAAGGGTATCATCTCTGCCCATGGGCAGGAAGGACATAAGTGTCTACCTTGAGGATTGGGAGATCTTGGAGTTCCAGCTGTTCGAGAATGTCATTGCCACATGTCTGGAAATTCTGTTCGACTATGGTATGGGGGCAGAATGACAGTACCACTACAAGAATTGAGGGAATGATGTTTTTCAATAGTGACAGGAATAATATCAATATGTGGAAGAAGAAAAGAGCATGAGCTTGGGTAGCATTCTGGACAGTGATGATGCATGTACCGCTCTTAAGAGCATGAAAAGAAATATCTCTACCAACATAGCATAAGAGTGCTTTGCCAATACTATGGTTGGAGAGATAGGCAATAGAGGAAGTCAGATCGTAAAGTAAAGAATTTAGTCCATTGTGCATTCTGAAACTGAGTTGGAAAGGGAGTGCATGACGTGTCAATCTTTTCTGAGAAGAATGAGAAGGTGGAGAAGTATTATCATCAGGTAATTGTCGTTTGGTGTTTAGGAGTGGGACCAGAGTTGGTCCGACATGGGAACGGTGGTTGGCGATTCGAAAATTGCCGCACAGTAGAGAGAGAGGCCAGAAGCATAGTCAAAGGAGAGCGGAGGTCAGATAAATCAAGGAGTCAGTCGAACCCCAGTACCTGAAGTGGGTGTGGAAACAGCACCAGCAAGAGGTATGCAGGGGCATTAAATAGTGTCTTTGAAGAGTGGTCAAAAGATGAGGCTGGGGTCAGAACAGGGTGCAGTAACAAGAAGGGGCTGGGGGTAGTGGGGTCATGGATTGGGTCCTCCATGGTTAGGTTACTTTTTTCTTTTTCTTTTTAAGAAAAAAAGGAAAGAAGAAAAGAAAAGAAAAATAAAAAAAGAAAAAAAGGGGGGGGGGACTGGGGAGGGATAGTTCCTGGGAGGAATTACCTGGACCTGGAGTTTACCTGGAAAGGAGAGTTTTGGGGGGTTCAACCCCCGCGGCCGGTTTTGTGCCCAGGCCTTTGGTGGTCAGGCCTGATCAACCGGCTGTTGCTGCTGGTTGCACGAAAAAACCAAAAGTAGGACCCACACCCCGGGTGATCAAAAAATTTATTTTAGGTCCCGCCAGTCCCGTTGAAGACTGCCAGGGGTTGTTGGTAACCCCCTTATGTGGGGGGGGGGGGAAGGAAACATTTCCCCCGGGCCCGGGGCCTTTTTGTTGGTCTCTTAAGTGCTGTGCACCCCTGGTTTTTTTTTTGGGGGGGATTTTTTGCATCTTTTTCTCCCCAAGTTTTTTGCTTTCGTAGGGTGATTTTCGTGGGAAGTTTTTATAGTCCCTCTAGGTTTTTCCCAGGTGAAATTTTAATATGTATTTCCCCGGGTTTTCCGGGGAATACGGTTTAAAAACCCCTCAAGCGCCCCATTTAATTTGAGGTTTTTTAAATTCCTTTAGGGTTTTCCCGTAAAAATTTTCTTTCATTTTTTAGGTCGGCAATTTCACGCCTTAAAAGGTCCCTTTTTGGGGTGCAGCAATTTTCCCACCCCAAAGAACAAGTGATAAAGGTGTCATCATGGGTTTTGGCCCCCCTTTGTTTTGAAGGTTTCATTACCCACCCTGTCATTTTTTTTACCCGGGTTGCGATTGATAAAAATGTTAGGTTTAAAGGTGGACCCTCCAAATTTAATTTTTCCCAGGTTTTGGGACGTTGGTGTTTCGCTCTATTTCGTGGCCAAAATTTTTTGTACTCTGATGGGGGTTTAAATTTCCCCTCATGTTTACCATATCTGAGTAATTAAAATTTCTCATCGTTGAACTTCATATTGTTTTCTGCAGCCCACTGAAAGTTTTGGGTTGATTTTTCCGCTGGAGCCTTGCAGTGTTTTGAAAGGGAAGACATGTCTTGAAAATTCGGGTGTCTTTGCATGGAAGACACGGTGTTTGGGGGTTGCCCACCCTTTTTCTATGCGGATATGAGGATGAGGAACAAAAAGGGAGCTAGTACGTGCCTTGTGGAAAAAAATTTTTCACCGTAGCTGCGGGGACTTTACTCTTTTTTGGAGATACTCTCTGTGTTTTTTAGTGGGGAAAAAATTATAGATCCATCGACCGATTTTTTCCCCGTTTTTTCCTTTAGCGTGCATTTTGTCCCGCTATTACGTCTGGTCACACTTGTCGGGGGCTTTTGCAAAGTCTGTATATATTACATCTGCATTTTTTTTGTTTCTAGTGCATTTAGGACCTTGTGTAGTGACCCAGTAGCTGGGGACAGACAGGAGCGACGGGTTCTAAACCCATTTTTGGGCCCTGGGTTGTGAAACTAAAGGGTTTCTAAAATGGAGGGTTGATTTTGCTTTTTAGGCCCCTTTAAAAGTTTTTTTGATATGGGTTTTTGTGCTATTGGTCTGAAAGTTCTTTGTTTGTTGTTTTAAACTCCCCCCTTTGTGGAGTTGGGGCTATGTCTGTTTTTTTTAAAGTAACTGGGGGACGCCCCCCGTGCCCATGCTCCCTCTCCATAGGAGGGGAAAAGGCTCGTGATAGGGGCTTTTGCGTTTTTTTGAGGGAAACACAGAGTTCAGAGTCGGGGCCCTGGGGCCCAAGAGTGCAGGGGATGTATTTTCGCCTGTTCGAATTTCATTTGGCGCGGATAACATCGGATGGGCTTGTTTTAAATAAAAAATTTTGTGGCCCCTTTTCATAAAAAATTAATTTTGTTTCTTCGACTTCAGTTGGTTAGCGGTTTTGCAAAAAAACTGAGTCATTTTGGGCCCTTGAGTAGTCCCCTTTTTTTCCCTTGCTGTCATCTGTGTAGGGCCCCATCTTTTTTAAAGTAGGGGCCCAATTCGGGGCCTTTTTTTCTTTTTTTTTGATTTGGCAAAAGGAAAGAAAAAAAATTACTTTGGGTTTCTTTCGATTTCATTTATAGCTTTTAGTTCTTCCCGCGTTTCCCTGACCCCTAAAGGATTTTTTTTAGTTAAAATTCGATGGGGTTTCTATTTCTCTGGGCCCGTGTTCCCGGGGGGGGATTTTTAGAAATTTTTTGACCTCTTTTAGCCGCTCTGTTATTCTTTTCCGTCCCTGTAAAGGGAGCGCCCGTCTCTTTTATTTTAATCTTCTCCCCCTTTTTTTTTAAAAGGAATAAGCCTTGTGCATTTCATCGAGTGCCCAACCGAAAAGGGGTTTAACCCGTTTTTCCCGGCATAAGTTTTGGGTCTGTGTTGTTAGTATATCTTCCCGCTTATATGGTTAGGACTTGGGGTTTAAATTGGTTTCCCCTTTATGTTTTTTTTATTGAAGTTGAATTTGGGAATGTCCCCCGTGGGGCTAGTCTCATTTTGTCGGTTTTCTGGGGCTCCCCGCATTCATGTTTGAACCTAAAATTTTTTTTTGACTGGTATATTGTTTTTGATATGGTGGGCTTTCTTATAAGGGTCATCTTGTTAGGAATATGAGGTCTGTGGTTTTTCTCCAAAAAATTCCCTCCACACCCAAGGGGGACCTCAGCACCGCAAATGTGCAGGGTTTTGGCATGGAACCCTACTCTACCCTTCATGCCCGTAAACCCGGCCGATCCAGGATAGCACCCTTTTACATCTGAGGGGGCTACCTTGGTGGACCCAAAAGGGGAGGGGGCCCTATATCCAACCCCAAAACTACCTCCCTTTGGGCCACCCCCCACGGGAAATTTGAAAGGGGAGCCTCCCGAGATTTCAAAACCCTCCCGAAAGGGCACCCAAAGCCCCCCCCCGGGGGACGGGAAAAGGGGAAATAGATGCTGTGGGAAAAATCCCAAAGGCCAAAAAAGGGGGAAGGGGAAAAGGGAGGGGTGTGGAGGAGGAAAAAAAAAAGGGAGGATGGGAAGGAAGGGATAGAGAAAGGGGGGTTTGGGGGGGAATTTTGGTTTGGTTTTGAGGGGGAAGGGGCCAAAAGGTTAATTTCCCCAGACCCAAAAGCCCCTTCACCCCCGCCCAAAGGGCCCCCATGAAGAAGCTACATATCATTTGAAAACAAATGATCACTGCAGAAGGAAAATACTCCCCTCAATCTTCCCCCTCCACTTTGGTACTTTAATTTTGCATTTTTTCCCTTTAATTTATTGTATTTCTTTTCTTCTTTAACCCAAAAAAATGGCACTAGGGCTTTCTTTTGGGGCCCCTGGTGGCTTATTTAGCAGTTGCAAGCACAAAAAAAAATGGATTATTTAAATGTATTATCGAACCCCGGGGATGGGGCATTCACTGGTAAAAAATGGCACACTGGCATGGGAAAGTTGGGGAGACTGGCTTTTTGGGGGCGGTGGAGGCAGATGCGTTATTTGGCGGGGCATCCAAAAAAAGAGTCCCCTTTATGAACCCCGAAGTTAAAATTTTTGCTGAAAAAAAATTGGGGCCCAAAAAACAAATTTTAATTTCCCCCCCCCCCCCCTAATTACCCCCGAAATGGCTGGGGGTCCCCCTGTATATATTATTTTATTATATATATATTAAAATAATATATATAATTTTATATTATTATATATATATTATATATTAAAATATATATATAAATATATATATATATATATAAATTATAATTTTATATTTATATTATATATAATTTATTATATATATTTATATATTTTATATATATATATATAATGTATATATGTATATATGTATATATATATAGTGTATATACAGTGGACCCCCACACACCGTTGGCCTTACATAATGTTAAATCCGCATACCGATACATTTTATTGCTAAGATTTTGCCTCGCATACTGCTAAAAAACCAGCTCAACGCTGTTCGTCCGAGACGCGTCTAACATGCGGCCTTAGCCACCCTCACATGTTCCGCCGGGGGCATTGTTTACCAGCCAGCCTCCACGGTAACATCCAAGCATACAACCTGGAGTTTACCTAGAGAGAGTTCCGGGGGTCAACGCCCCTGCGGCCCGGTCTGTGACCAGGCCTCCTGGTGGATCAGAGTCTGATCAACCAGGCTGTTACTGCTGGCTGCACGCAAACCAACGTACGAGCCACAGCCCGGCTGATCAGGAACCGACTTTAGGTGCTTGTCCAGTGCCAGCTTGAAGACTGCCAGGGGTCTGTTGGTAATCCCCCTTATGTATGCTGGGAGGCAGTTGAAACAGTCTCGGGCCCCTGACACTTATTGTATGGTCTCTTAACGTGCTAGTGACACCCCTGCTTTTCATTGGGAGGATGTTGCATCGTCTGCCAAGTCTTTTGCTTTCGTAGTGAGTGATTTTCGTGTGCAAGTTCGGTACTACTCCCTCTAGGATTTTCCAGCCTGCCTTGAAAGGTGCTGTTAGTGTGCAGCAATATTCCAGCCTAGATAGAACAAGTGACCTGAAGAGTGTCATCATGGGCTTGGCATCCCTCGTTTTGAAGGTTCTCATTATCCATCCTGTCATTTTTCTAGCAGATGCGATCGATACAATGTTATGGTCCTTGAAGGTGAGATCCTCCGACATGATCACTCCCAGGTCTTTGACGTTGGTGTTTCGCTCTATTTTGTGGCCAGAATTTGTTTTGTACTCTGATGAAGATTTAATTTCCTCGTGTTTACCATATCTGAGTAATTGAAATTTCTCATCGTTGAACTTCATATTGTTTTCTGCAGCCCACTGAAAGATTTGGTTGAAGTCCGCCTGGAGCCTTGCAGTGTCTGCAATGGAAGACACTGTCATGCAGATTCGGGTGTCATCTGAAAAGGAAGACATGGTGCTGTGGCTGACATCCTTGTCTATGTCAGATACGAGGATGAGGAACAAGATGGGAGCGAGTACTGTGCCTTGTGGAACAGAGCTTTTCAAACCCTGCCTGCCTCGGACTTTACTCTGTTGACTACTACTCTCTGTGTTCGGTTAGTGAGGAAGTTATAGATCCATCGACCGACATTTCCTGTTATTCCTTTAGCACGCATTTTGTGCGCTATTATGCCATGGTCACACTTGTTGAAGGCTTTAGCAAAGTCTGTATATATTACATCTGCATCTTTTTGTCTTCTAGTGCATCTAGGACCTTGTCGTAGTGATCCCAAAAGTTGAGACAGACAGGAGCGAAACCCGTTCTAAACCCATGTTCCCTTTTTTGGGGG
>NC_069415.1:4798750-4828552 GCF_026875155.1 Cherax quadricarinatus
CCACCACACCACCCCCCCCCCAAACCCCACACCACACCACACACACACACAACACACACACACACACCCACACAACAACACTACCACACACACTACCACACACACTACCACACGCACTACCACACACACCCACACACACACACACACACACACACACACACACACACACACACACACACACACACACACACACACACACATCTGCGACCTTCATACTCATTTACGAAACACGAGAAACAGAGATTATTATAATTTTTTTACAGTTTTCATGGAGGAGATTTAGAGATTCGCATTTGACACTCATCAATACACTTTATGTGACACTCATACACAATATGTGACACTCATATACAATATGTGACACTCATATACAATATGTGACACTCATACACAATATGTGACACTCATACAAAATATGTGACAGTTATACACATTATGTGACACTCATACACAATATGTGACACTCATACACAATATGTGACAGTTATACACAATATGTGACACCCCATACACATTACGTAAACATTACACTTATTCTTACAAAATAACAAGTACACGGGGGCTCTGGTGGCCTGGTGGTTAACGCTCTCGCTTCACACGGTGAGGGCCTGGGTTCGATTCCCAGCCAGAGTAGAAACATTGGACGTGTTTCTTTCCACCTGTTGTCTATGTTCCCCATCAGTAAAATGGGTACCTGGGTGTTAGTCGACTGGTGTGGGTCGCATCCTGGGACACTGACCTAAGGAGGCCTGGTCACAGACCGGGCCGCGGGGGCGTTGACCCCCGGAACTCTCTCCAGGTAAACTCCAGGTAAACACATGACATTCATCAACACACAATATGTACACATGACACCCATACACAATAACATGTACACATGACACACATACACAATAACACGTAAGCATTACAATCATTCATACGTAAGAATATGTACACATGACACAGTCCTCCATTAGTGTCACAAACGTGTCCCGTCTTTATATAATTACATGTTCCACAAAGAATGTCGTCAAAATACCGTAAACCAGCATTTAAATGTATGTGAAAAATACTTATATATGTGTATGCTTGTGCCCATGTTAGCCTTTCAGTGTCAAATGTAAACTACCAGTAAATAAATAAAAATGAAAACAGTGTAACATTTTAATACAGTTTTGATGGAGGTGGAAAAGTTCTTCAACACTTGGCCATTCATCTACATAAAACACTCACAAATACTTTTAAACTGCTAAATAAGCAAGAAAAGCTCGTGCTTAGTATAAATTCATAGTGAAATATAAAAGGATTTCCAAAATTTATGTTAATTAGCCTCTCCGAGGTGGCCAAACTGTGTGGCAGCTTGGTGGCGTCTAGCTGACCTACAGTCCAGGCTGTCTTGGGTGTAATTACTGGACGCAGTTTTCTGTGTGTCACCTCCAGTAATTCCACCCACCTGGACAGTCTCTACTGTAGACCAGCTAGACAAGACCAAGTTTCCATACAGCGAGGTCACTGAAGGTGGCAACCGCTGACTCTGGGGAAGTGGGGGAGTCCACCTGAGGTGACACTAGAGGACTTCTGGAGACACTGATCCGGGGAAGGCACCGCTGACTCTGAGGAAGTGGGAAAGGGAGTCCACTCAGGTGACACAAGTGAACTCATGGAGACACTGATCTGGGAAAGGCACCGCTGACTCTGAGGAAGTGGGGAAGGGAGTCCACTCAGGTGACACAAGTGGACTCCTGGAGACACTGATCCGGGGAAGGCACCGCCGACCTTAGGTAAGTGAGGAAGGGAAGACATCCGGGAGCGAACGGATGGATTTCTGGATATATGAACTTAGGGAAGGTTCTTGTTGAAGCTGACCTTGGGTAAGTGGGGAAAGGGAGACATCCGGGAGCAAATGGATGGATTCCTGGATACATGAACCTGGGTAAGGCATGAATACATAAAGTTGAGGCTGACCTTTGGTAAGTGGGGAAGGGGAGACATCTGGTGGTAGACGGATGGATTCCTGGATGCATGATCCTAAGGAAAGCAAGAATACTGCTGATTCTGGGAAAGTGGGGAATGGAGTCCACCTGAGGTGACACAAGTGGACTCCTGGAGACACTGATCCAGGGAAGGCACCGCCGACCTTAGGTAAGTGGGGAAGGGGAGACATCCGGGAGTGAACGGATGGATTCCTGGATACATGAACTTGGGAGAGGTTGTGGTTGAGGCTGACCTTGGGTAAGTGGGAAAGGGGAAACATCCGGGAGTGAACGGATGGATTCCTGGATACATGAACCTGGGGAAGGCATGAATACTAGCAGTTGAGGCTGACCTTGGGTAAGTGTGGAAGGGGAGACATCCGGCGGCGGACTGATAGATTCCTGGATACATGACCCTAAGGAAAGCAAGAATACCGCTGACTCTGGGGAAGTGGGGAAGGGAATCCACCTGAGGTGACACAAGTGGACTCCTGGAGACACTGATCTGGGGAAGGCACTGCCGACCTTAGGTAAGTGGGGAAGGGGAGACATCCAGGAGCGATCGGATGGATTCCTGGATACATAAACCTGGGGACAGCAAGAATACAGGTTAGTGAGGCTGACCTTAGGTAAGTGGGAAGGGAAAACATCCGGAGGAGGACGGATGGATTCCTGGATACATGAACCTGGGAAAGGCTGAGGCTGGAAGGCAGAGAGAGAGAGAGAGAGAGAGAGAGAGAGAGAGAGAGAGAGAGAGAGAGAGAGAGAGAGAGAGAGAGAGAGAGAGAGAGAGAGAGAGAGAGAGAGAGAGAGAGGCGAGTCTGACCTTAGGGAAGTGAGGAAGGGGAGACATCCGGGGGCCCACGGATGGATTCCTGGACACATGAACCTGGGGAAGGCGAGGGGGGGGGGCAGACCTTAAAGACAAACCAATGGCCTCCACGTGGCAAGGTCTGGTAACTCAGAGATAACTCTGAGGCTGACAGTGGTCGGAAATAATTTTATTATAGCCTGAGATGGGATAGATAACAGCAGAGTGTAATTTTGGTTCTTGTAAGCAAACACCAAAAGGGAAAAACTGTGAGCAACATCTGAAGCTCACCCCGATTACCCCTGAGGCCGAGTATATTCCACTGTAAATAGGCCATGATTGGCAATGATAAAGATATCAGAAATCCGCAGGTGAGGGTACCTACTGACTAGAGGGATTAGAAAAGTCCACATGCGGGTGCAGCGGAAAACGGTTCGCTGTGAAGAAAGGAGTTGTGCAGATGGAGGAGAGGAAAGAGAAGGAACAGAGGGTGGATCAGTGTCCATTGATGGTTTGGTCTCTGCAATATATTCAGAGATTGCTTCAAGTGTTTCAGAATTCAAAGACGTGGTATGGGAGACAATATTGGAGATGGAAGGAGGAGGATGAGTAAAGACTGGAACTGTAATGGACTGTACCAAGGTAGGGGGGGGGGGCAAAAGGGTGGATGGAACTGGAGAAGAAGTGTGGGAGGGGACAGAAGAGGCAGAAACCTTGGAGGGGGCAGAAGAGGAAGAAACTTGGGAAGGGACAGGGGAGGAAGGCACAGGACGAGAAGGATGAACCTCCACACTTGTAACAGAGCCAGTGAGAGGGGAAGAACCAGGTACAGAGACCGGGGAGGTAAAATGAGGAGGTGGAAGAAGGGAAGGAGGGTTAAAGGAAATTTTTTGGACTTCTGAGAAGTAGAGGGACGATTGAGATGTGTCGTCATACGAGGTCTTGTCGATACCGGGGCTTGTGAGGGAGAACACAAAGAAGTGAGAACAGACTGAGGTGTTGAGGGAGGGACATCTGAGCCCAGGACAGCAAAAGAATTAGATACAGGGGTGACTATGGGAGGGGTAACCACAGAGGAGGCTGCAGAAGATGGGACCCCAGAAGTGGGGGGATGTTTTGAAACACAAGAATAAGAAACACGGAGTAGTCTCCCATGTAGGTGGAGATGAGAAACTGCCATAGCATAAGGGGGACCTTCTGCCTCTTTGAGGTAACGGACTTCTCGCTCATTTAAGTAGACCTGGCAACGGCGAGAGTATGATGGGCGAGCCTCATGACAATTAAGGCAAGAGGGAGGTCGATTGTAAGACATATTAGAATGGTTATCGATACCAAAGACTGGGAACTCGGCTATAGATCTGCAATATTTCACTGGATGGCCAAATCACCAGCAATTTCTACACTTTTGCAGTGTAGGGATCACCTTTCGAACTTGTAACCGATGTCCTGCTACATAAACTGAGGATGGGAGTTCATGGCCGTCGAAAGTTAAATGAGCCACATTGCAAGGGTATCATCTCTGCCCATGGGCAGGAAGGACATAAGTGTCTACCTTGAGGATTGGGAGATCTTGGAGTTCCAGCTGTTCGAGAATGTCATTGCCACATGTCTGGAAATTCTGTTCGACTATGGTATGGGGCAGAATGACAGTACCACTACAAGAATTGAGGGAATGATGTTTTTCAATAGTGACAGGAATAATATCAATATGTGGAAGAAGAGAAAGAGCATGAGCTTGGGTAGCATTCTGGACAGTGATGATGCATGTACCGCTCTTAAGAGCATGAAAAGAAATATCTCTACCAACATAGCATAAGAGTGCTTTGCCAATACTATGGTTGGAGAGATAGGCAATAGAGGAAGTCAGTCGTAAAGTAAAGAATTTAGTCCATTGTGCATTCTGAAACTGAGTGTGGAAAGGGAGTGCATGACGTGTCAATCTTTTCTGAGAAGAATGAGAAGGTGGAGAAGTATTATCATCAGGTAATTGTCGTTTGTGTTTAGGAGTGGGACCAGAGTTGGTCCGACATGGAACGGGTTGGCGATTCGAAAATTGCCGCACAGTAGAGAGAGAGGCCAGAAGCATAGTCAAAGGAGAGCGGAGGTCAGATAAATCAAAGGAGTCAGTCGAAACCCCAGTACCTGAAGTGGGTGTGGAAACAGCACCAGCAAGAGGTGCAGGGGCATTAATAGTGTCTGAAGAGTGGTCAAAAGATGAGGCGGGGTCAGAACAGGGTGCAGTAACAAGAAGGGGCCTGGGGGTAGTGGGGTCATGGATTGGGTCCTCCATGGTTAGGTTACTTTTTTCTTTTTCTTTTTAAGAAAAAAAGGAAAGAAGAAAAGAAAAGAAAAATAAAAAAAGAAAAAAAGGGGGGGGGGACTGGGGAGGGATAGTTCCTGGGAGGAATTACCTGGACCTGGAGTTTACCTGGAGAGAGTTTCGGGGGTCAACGCCCCCGCGGCCCGGTCTGTGACCAGGCCTCCTGGTGGATCAGCGCCTGATCAACCAGGCTGTTGCTGCTGGCTGCACGCAAACCAACGTACGAGCCACAGCCCGGCTGATCAGGAACTGACTTTAGGTGCTTGTCCAGTGCCAGCTTGAAGACTGCCAGGGGTCTGTTGGTAATCCCCCTTATGTGTGCTGGGAGGCAGTTGAACAGTCTCGGGCCCCTGACACTTATTGTATGGTCTCTTAACGTGCTAGTGACACCCCTGCTTTTCATTGGGGGGATGGTGCATCGTCTGCCAAGTCTTTTGCTTTCGTAGTGAGTGATTTTCGTGTGCAAGTTCGGTACTAGTCCCTCTAGGATTTTCCAGGTGTATATAATCATGTATCTCTCCCTCCTGCGTTCCAGGGAATACAGGTTTAGAAACCTCAAGCGCTCCCAGTAATTGAGGTGTTTTATCTCCGTTATGCGTGCCGTGAAAGTTCTCTGTACATTTTCTAGGTCGGCAATTTCACCTGCCTTGAAAGGTGCTGTTAGAGTGCAGCAATATTCCAGCCTAGATAGAACAAGTGACCTGAAGAGTGTCATCATGGGCTTGGCCTCCCTAGTTTTGAAGGTTCTCATTATCCATCCTGTCATTTTTCTAGCAGATGCGATTGATACAATGTTATGGTCCTTGAAGGTGAGATCCTCCGACATAATCACTCCCAGGTCTTTGACGTTGGTGTTTCGCTCTATTTCGTGGCCAGAATTTTTGTACTCTGATGAGGATTTAATTTCCTCATGTTTACCATATCTGAGTAATTGAAATTTCTCATCGTTGAACTTCATATTGTTTTCTGCAGCCCACTGAAAGATTTGGTTGATGTCCGCCTGGAGCCTTGCAGTGTCTGCAATGGAAGACACTGTCATGCAGATTCGGGTGTCATCTGCATAGGAAGACACGGTGCTGTGGCTGACATCCTTGTCTATGTCGGATATGAGGATGAGGAACAAGATGGGAGCTAGTACTGTGCCTTGTGGAACAGAGCTTTTCACCGTAGCTGCCTCGGACTTTACTCTGTTGACGACTACTCTCTGTGTTCTGTTAGTGAGGAAATTATAGATCCATCGACCGACTTTTCCTGTTATTCCTTTAGCGTGCATTTTGTGCGCTATTACGCCATGGTCACACTTGTCGAAGGCTTTTGCAAAGTCTGTATATATTAAATCTGCATTCTTTTTGTCTTCTAGTGCATTTAGGACCTTGTCGTAGTGATCCAGTAGCTGAGACAGACAGGAGCGACCTGTTCTAAACCCATGTTGCCCTGGGTTGTGTAACTGATGGGTTTCTAGATGGATGGTGATCTTGCTTCTTAGGACCCTTTCAAAGATTTTTATGATATGGGATGTTAGTGCTATTGGTCTGTAGTTCTTTGCTGTTGCTTTACTGCCCCCTTTGTGGAGTGGGGCTATGTCTGTTGTTTTTAGTAACTGAGGGACGACCCCCGTGTCCATGCTCCCTCTCCATAGGATGGAAAAGGCTCGTGATAGGGGCTTCTTGCAGTTCTTGATGAACACAGAGTTCCATGAGTCTGGCCCTGGGGCAGAGTGCATGGGCATGTCATTTATCGCCTGTTCGAAGTCATTTGGCGTCAGGATAACATCGGATAGGCTTGTGTTAATCAAATTTTGTGGCTCTCTCATAAAAAATTCATTTTGATCTTCGACTCTCAGTCTGGTTAGCGGCTTGCTAAAAACTGAGTCATATTGGGACTTGAGTAGCTCACTCATTTCCTTGCTGTCATCTGTGTAGGACCCATCTTGTTTAAGTAGGGGCCCAATACTGGGCGTTGTTCTCGATTTTGATTTGGCATAGGAGAAGAAATACTTTGGGTTTCTTTCGATTTCATTTATAGCTTTTAGTTCTTCCCCGCGATTCCTGACTCCTAAAGGATTCTTTTAGCTTAAGTTCGATGCTTGCTATTTCTCTGACCAGTGTCTCCCTGCGCATTTCAGATATATTGACCTCTTTTAGCCGCTCTGTTATTCTTTTCCGTCGCCTGTAAAGGGAAAGCGCCTGTCTCTTTCTATTTTACATCTACTCCTCCTTTTTCTTAGAGGAATAAGCCTTGTGCATACATCGAGTGCCACCGAGTTAATCTGTTCTAGGCATAAGTTTGGGTCTGTGTTGCTTAGTATATCTTCCCAGCTTATATCGGTTAGGACTTGGTTTACTTGGTCCCACTTTATGTTTTTGTTATTGAAGTTGAATTTGGTGAATGCTCCCTCGTGACTAGTCTCATTTTGTCGGTCTGGGGCTCCTCGCATACATGTCTGAACCTCAATTATGTTGTGATCTGAGTATATTGTTTTTGATATGGTGACATTTCTTATCAGATCATCATTGTTAGTGAATATGAGGTCTAGTGTATTCTCCAGAAATATCCCTCCACACCCAAGAGGACCTCAGCACCGCAAGTAGTGCAGATGTGGCATGGAACCCATACTCTACCCTTCATGCCAGTAAACCAGCAATCCAGGATAGCACCCTCACATCTGCAGAGCTACCTTGGTGGACAAAGGAGAGGGCGGCCGTATATCCACCACAAAGCATACCTCCTTTGGCCACCACCCACGGAATTCGAAAGGCAGCCTCCAGAGATACACCCATCACCCGAAAGACACCCAAAGCCACCCCCCGGGAGACCGGAGAGGGAACTAGCATGCCTGTGGGAAAAATCCCAAAGGCCAAAAAGAGGAAGGGCAAAAGGGAGGGGTGTGGAGGAGGAAAAGAAAAAGGGAGGATGGGAAGGATGGGATAGAGAAGGGGGGATTGGGGGCTAATTAGGTTTGGTCTGAGGAAGGAGACCAACAGGTCTAATTCCTCAGACCAAGAGCCTCTTCACCACGCCAAGGAGCCCCCATGAAGAAGCATACATATCATAGAATCACTGAATCACTGCAGAAGGCACATACTCCCCTCACTCTTCCTCCTCCACTTTGGTACTTTAATATGCATTTTTCCTTGAATTCTATTGTATTTCTTTTCTTCTTTACCAAAAGGCTGGCACTAGGAGCTTTCTTTGGGCCCATGGTGGCTTATTTAGCAGTTGCAAGCACAAAAAACAATGGATTATGAAATGTATTATACGAACCCGTGTGATGGTCATTCACTGGTAAACAATGGCACACTGAGCATGAATGTTGTGGGAGACTGGCTTTTTGTGTGCGGTGAGAGGCAGATGCGTATTGGACGGTCATCAAATCAAGAGTCCAATCATGAACCCTGAAGTTAAATTTTGCTGAAAAAACTTGCCGAAAGTCGAATTTCATGAAAGTCACGGCTGCCGAATGGCTGGGGTCCACTGTATATATATATATATATATATATTATATATATTATATATATAGTATATATATATATATATATATAATATATTATATATAAATAATATATATATATATATATATATATATATAAATATAATATATATATATATATATATATATATATATATATATATATATATATATATATTTTTATATAATGTATATATGTATATATGTATATATATATAGTGTATATACAGTGGACCCCCGCACACCGTTGGCCTTACATAATGTTAAATCCGCATACCGATACATTTTATTGCTAAGATTTTGCCTCGCATACTGCTAAAAAACCAGCTCAACGCTGTTCGTCCGAGACGCGTCTAACATGCGGCCTTAGCCACCCTCACATGTTCCGCCGGTGGCATTGTTTACCAGCCAGCCTCCACGGTAACATCCAAGCATACAACCTGGAGTTTACCTAGAGAGAGTTCCGGGGGTCAACGCCCCTGCGGCCCGGTCTGTGACCAGGCCTCCTGGTGGATCAGAGTCTGATCAACCAGGCTGTTACTGCTGGCTGCACGCAAACCAACGTACGAGCCACAGCCCGGCTGATCAGGAACCGACTTTAGGTGCTTGTCCAGTGCCAGCTTGAAGACTGCCAGGGGTCTGTTGGTAATCCCCCTTATGTATGCTGGGAGGCAGTTGAACAGTCTCGGGCCCCTGACACTTATTGTATGGTCTCTTAACGTGCTAGTGACACCCCTGCTTTTCATTGGGAGGATGTTGCATCGTCTGCCAAGTCTTTTGCTTTCGTAGTGAGTGATTTTCGTGTGCAAGTTCGGTAACTAGTCCCTCTAGGATTTTCCAGCCTGCCTTGAAAGGTGCTGTTAGTGTGCAGCAATATTCCAGCCTAGATAGAACAAGTGACCTGAAGAGTGTCATCATGGCTTGGCATCCCTCGTTTTGAAGGTTCTCATTATCCATCCTGTCATTTTTCTAGCAGATGCGATCGATACAATGTTATGGTCCTTGAAGGTGAGATCCTCCGACATGATCACTCCCAGGTCTTTGACGTTGGTGTTTCGCTCTATTTTGTGGCCAGAATTTGTTTTGTACTCTGATGAAGATTTAATTTCCTCGTGTTTACCATATCTGAGTAATTGAAATTTCTCATCGTTGAACTTCATATTGTTTTCTGCAGCCCACTGAAAGATTTGGTTGAAGTCCGCCTGGAGCCTTGCAGTGTCTGCAATGGAAGACACTGTCATGCAGATTCGGGTGTCATCTGAAAAGGAAGACATGGTGCTGTGGCTGACATCCTTGTCTATGTCAGATACGAGGATGAGGAACAAGATGGGAGCGAGTACTGTGCCTTGTGGAACAGAGCTTTTCACCGTGCCTGCCTCGGACTTTACTCTGTTGACTACTACTCTCTGTGTTCGGTTAGTGAGGAAGTTATAGATCCATCGACCGACATTTCCTGTTATTCCTTTAGCACGCATTTTGTGCGCTATTATGCCATGGTCACACTTGTCGAAGGCTTTAGCAAAGTCTGTATATATTACATCTGCATTCTTTTTGTCTTCTAGTGCATCTAGGACCTTGTCGTAGTGATCCAATAGTTGAGACAGACAGGAGCGACCTGTTCTAAACCCATGTTGCCCTGGGTTGTGTAACTGATGAGTTTCTAGATGGGTGGTGATCTTGCTTCTTAGGACTCTTTCAAAGATTTGTATGATATGGGATGTTAGTGCTATCGGTCTGTAGTTCTTTGCTGTTGCTATACTGCCCCCTTTGTGGAGTGGGGCTATGTCTGTTGTTTTTAGTAACTGTGGGATGACCCCCGTGTCCATGCTCCCTTTCCATAGGATGGTAAAGGCTCGTGATAGGGGCTTCTTGCAGTTCTTGATGAACACGGAGTTCCATGAGTCTGGCCCTGGGGCAGAGTGCATGGGCATGTCATTTATCGCCTGTTCGAAGTCATTTGGCGTCAGGATAACATTGGATAGGCTTGTGTTAACCAAATTCTGTGGCTCTCTCATAAAAAATTCATTTTGATCTTCGACTCTCAGTCTGGTTAGTGGCTTGCTAAAAACTGAGTCATACTGGGACTTGAGTAGCTCACTCATTTCCTTGCTGTCATCTGTGTAGGACCCATCTTGTTTAAGTAAGGGCCCAATACTGGACGTTGTTCTCGACTTTGATTTGGCATAGGAGAAATAATACTTTGGGTATCTTTAGATTTCATTTATGGCTTTTAGTTCTTCCCGCGATTCCTGACTCCTATAAGATTCCTTTAGCTTAAGTTCGATGTTTGCTATTTCTCTGACCAGTGTCTCCCTACGCATTTCAGACAGATTGACCTCTTTTAGCCGCTCTGTTATTCTTTTCCGTCGCCTGTAAAGAGAGCACCTGTCTCTTTCTATTTTACATCTACTCCTCCTTTTTCTTAGAGGAATAAGTCTTGTGCATACATCGAGTGCCACCAAGTTAATCTTTCTAGGCATAAGTTGGGGTCTGGGGTTGCTTAGTATATCTTCCCAGCTTATATCGGTTAGGACTTGGTTTACTTGGTCCCACTTTATGTTTTTGTTATTGAAGTTGAATTTGGTGAATGCTCCCTCGCGACTAATCTCATTTTGTCAGTCTGGGGCTCTGCGCATACATGTCTGAACCTCAGTTATGTTGTGATCTGAGTATATTGTTTTTGATATGGTGACATTTCTTATCAGATCATCATTGTTAGTGAAGATGAGGTCTAGTGTATTCTCCAGTCTAGTAGGCTCTATTATTTGCTGGTTTAAATTGAATTTTGTGCAGATTTAAAAGCTCCTGTGAGTGTGAGTTTTCATCAGAGCTGCCTCCTGGTGTTATTACTGCAACAATATTATTTGCTATATTCCTCCATTTTAGGTGCCTTAAGTTGAAATCCCCCAGGAGCAAGATGTTGGGTGCAGGAGCTGGAAGATTTTCCAGACAGTGGTCAATTTTTAACAGCTGTTCCTGGAATTGCTGGGATGTTGCATCCGGAGGCTTGTAGACTACCACAATGACTAGGTTTTGGTTCTCGACCTTTACTGCTAAAACTTCCACTACATCATTTGAGGCATTAAGCAGTTCTGTGCAAACAAGTAACTCTGCAATGTACAGGCCAACCCCCCCGTTTTTCCTGTTCACTCTGTCACATCTGTATAGGTTGTAACCTGGGATCCATATTTCGTTGTCTAAGTGATCCTTTATGTGGGTCTCAGTGAAAGCCGCGAACATTGCCTTTGCCTCTGCAAGCAGTCCACGGATGAAAGGTATTTTGTTGTTTGTTGCTGGCTTTAGACCCTGTATATTTGCAAAGAAGAATGTCATCGGACTGGTGGTATTGTTGGTACTGGGGGGGGATTTTTTTCCCGGCATTAGTATCTGTATCGGTTGGTTTGAAGTGGAGGCCATCGACTGTGGTTCCACTCCAGGAATGACTGGATTTGGTGTACAATTTCTGCCATTTCCTGCCAGTTTTTTTTTCCTTCCTGGCACTAAAAACCTCTCCCTCTTGAGTGGCTGTGGCTACCCAGGTTTTCCCATGGCCTGGATGTTTTGTATCTTTTTGTCCCCTTTAGATAGTGTGCCTGGCAATTTAAGTTATAGCGCAGTCTTTCCTGTACTGAAGAGGTACACAGTTCAGGGTGAAAAAGCTTACAGGAAGGGAGTTTGCATTTTCCTGTTGTCATATGGGCACGGCATTTTCTAGGGTGGTCATAGTTGCACGTCCCATCTGTTTTTCCAGATTTCCCATGTCTGCAGATACCAAGTGCATAGTATGTGCACAGGCTTGGTTTCCGTTTGCCTTGGGGTTTTTGTGACTGTATTCCCTGTTTGGGGCAAGTTTCCCTGTCTTATTCTTATCCTCCCTAGCACCAACAATGGAGCTCCCACCAGTTGTTTTTGGTAATATATTCTCCCCTATTGCTAGTGGAGTCCTCTTGTTTGCTATTTCCTGTTGTATTTCTTGTTTTCAATATTGGTTTTATCTTATCTTTGACTAAACTTGTTTCCCCCCTACGGCCCCTGTCCCCTATGAGGTATTTATATGCATTCCTTCCTGTGTATATTCCCGACTACCTGGACAAAATCTCCAGCTTCACCATTACTGTCTCCCAGGACAGCACCTCCAGCTTCACCATTTCTGTCTCCCCGGACAGCACCTCCAGCTTCACCATTACTGTCTCCCAGGACAGCACCTCCAGCCCTTTACATTACTGTCTCCCAGGACAGCACCTCCAGCTTCACCATTACTGTCTCCCAGGACAGCACTATCAGCCCCACATTTACTGACTACCAGGACATCACCTCCAGCCTTACAGTTTCTGACTACATGGCCAGTATCAAGGGGAGTACCATTCAGCCCAGACTTTTTATTTCCCATCTGTTGTAGAAGCTTCCAGGTTGTCTATGAAAGCAGCTTTGATGTTATCCTCTTTTAATACCCTTGTGATTTTAGTCCACAGATTTATCTCCTTTGGGCATACCCAAAAACACTTCCCTGTTTTAATACTGCTTGTAGCTAGTTCTTGGATATCTGCACAAGGGGCGTGACACCAATTTCCACAAAAATGACAATTTATCCATGTGGAAGCCCGTTTGTTTGATTTATTGCAGACTACACACAGCTTCATAATGATTTGAATGATTGATTTACTGTAATTCTACTAGCAACCTCTTGAATACTCTATTAATAACCTTTTTAAGTAAAGATCTAGCTATCTGTATTTCTATTTCTAACTGGACTTTTATATCAGGACAGCTTACCGGAGTACGCTCATGGAGTTTGTTTTATATTTATTGTTTGTGTTTATAAGGGCACCTACAACCCCATCCGTTTACAGTCTGCTTTATTGTCCAACGAATTCGTTTGAAACCGGCCAAGGGTTCGGTCCAGTCGAGGGTTCGGCGCCAGTCTGATCTGATCAGTGGGTCACTTATTTAAAACAGCGGCAGCGGCAGGGCAGCGGCAGCAGCGACTTCCAAGCTCCGTACTTTTCTCCAACTACCAGAGCTACCAATGCTCCTATGATGACCTAGTTACAAGCAAAACTGCACTACCCAACGTAGCACCCAGAATGACCAAAGATTACCAACAGTGAAACCTACAAATCGAAAATAATAGAGATCAAAGGAAGACTGCACACAAACCGAAAGCAACACCCCGCTGCCAGCCGAACAACGTAACCCTAAGCTTTGTATACTACAACTTCTTCTTAACAACAACAATTCCTGTAGTATTATGAGGCGCAATCTAAGAGGAAACAGCACCAAGGCCAGCAAGAAAACACCGAAAAATCAACTATTCAACAAGTGTAGTCAGGAGGACGCCGGCCCAGCAACCACCCCACTCACCACAACTCAAGGCGACACCACAACAATAACAACAAACATGGCTGCCGCCAGCCCATCCTCCCCTCTCTTCCCCGGATTCAACCTACCAAGTAGTCTCTCAGGTATGACCAACGATCCAGATACCCTAAAGTCATGCATCTCCAACTTAGTTATTGAAAATATGAATCTTCGAGAGACGCTAACAAAACAAGACACCAGGATGACACAACTCGAAAACAAAATCCTCAGTCTTGAACAAAAGTTATCAACACCTGGAATGACTAACTGTGACAAGACCATCCAAACAGTCATAGATAGCCATACCCAACAAATAATATCTCTTAATACAAAGGTTGAAGAAGCAGTAAAACAATGGAAGAACAACTTAGATAACCAGTTCAGTGACTACTTTGCTCTCCAAGAAGATAAAACTGAGCAAGATAAACTATCGGACGCAGTAATAGTTAACAGTCCACTTTTTCCCAGTGATATGAACTCAAACAAACAGTAAAGAAAATTTACTGCTGCAGATAATAAAAGGTACAAAACTAGTGTTATTGTACCGGAGTCTGAAATAAAAGAAGCCTAGGTTACTAGCGATCCACATGGTAGAAAATGTGTTAATCTTAAGATTCCACTAACATGACAGGAAAAAAGACTTAATTATTGCATCTATTAAAGTAAAGATAAGAGGTATACATAATACGAGATCTTACAAAAAACGGCAGAACTCCTGTATAGAGTCAGAAAACTGAAGCGAGTGAATAATGACAACAATACCAAGCTTCACACGGGATGGAGAAAAATTCTAGTTAGGAAAACAAATGTTGGTGTCACAACTGTTCACAATAACGAACGAGAATGATCTATCACGATTTCTCAGGGATACACAACATCTTACAGAGAATAACGCTAAACAATGTCAACTTAAAAGCCTACGTATGTGTAGTGTATGTTTTGCTCCATTATTGTTCAATTTTATTGTGTTAACTATCTCTTAGTATTTATAATTTTCAACGTACCTCATTTTTTTAATTTATCAGTAAGCATAAATCACATTATGTGAATTTTCTTATTTACTATTGTTCGCTTGAACTTTAGCTGAATTTATACTTTCTCTGTCCATATTATCTACCTCTTATTTTTTTGAGGGAGGTCTGTCAATTGAATATTACTTACTAATTATATAATTTCATTCTTACTAAATTTTCTATTTACTTCTTAACATTTTGTGACATTTAATAACATTACTTGTCTAGATTAACATTTACCTGTTTCTTTATATACACATTTACTATCCTAGATTTCTCCTTAATTTACCTTGTACTGCCATATAAACCTCAAAGTATAACTATACAGTTGCTATTTTGAATGGAAAGTAAACATTACTTTTTCACTTTTTGGTAATCATTATTATCATTAACTAAAAATTTTAATTAACAAACATCATATTTTCTACCAGTCAATTTTACTTTTGTACTTTAAACATTATTTTGTTACTTCTCCTTAACATTTTGTTGCCAAATTTTCAAGTTTTTATATTCAACCCCAACCTTGTGTATTATCCTTTGTACCTGTGTACTGGGTAACTGTCTACCATCTTTCATCATATGTCATAAGACCAAAGACATTTCCATTGTGATTTTTTACTATTATTCTTTTGGTACTTAATAGTGATTTTTTAGATTTTGTCAATTTAAATATATTTTAAAAGTTTATAATCTTGATCTTGTCTACAAACTATACCAGTCTCTTGTGCAAATTGCAAGTCACCCATATTTCAATTGTATTTTTTATTATAATGTTTATATTATAATTCTACATCTAGTCCACATTTAAAATCTTTGCTTCATTATCTTTATTTTAGTCCCTTTTATATGTTCTCCTGTTTTTTAGTTTATATAACTATCCTCTGTTTATATTCTCCACATTTGTTAAAATAATCAAGGTTGCTATTCGTCAGGGGCTAAAGTAGATTAAGTGTCACTTTTTTGCATTATATTCCAAAGCCTTCATTTATTTGAATTACCACCTTGATTCTTCACCACAACACACTATTTTAGTCCCTTTTTATTATAAGTTTAAACTATAATTCTAACTTTATAAAATTACCTTTCTGTATACCTATATCATATTCCCAAGATCTATTATATGATCATCACATTATTTGTATTAGTCCCTTTGCTATATATTTTACATTTGTATACAATAGAATTCAGGTGCTCTTTTTTAGCTTAAGACTATATTCTCTTTGTTTTATACTTAATTCTAACCTATAGATTTCATACAATTCTTATGATCTGCATTGATCCTGTTACCAACGATCTTATTTATTGACTTTAAAATGAATCATATAGTTAATGTAAATTCTAAACTGCCTGAACATTCAAACGGCACTCTCAGTGCCAACATCAAGTCATAAACTGTACTTCAACTACAATATTCAGATCTTTAAGCAAGCTCAATTACGATGACACGCCATAGCTATTACTAAATTCCTTACATGCCAATATGTCCATCATTACACTAAATGAACCTGCTAAAGCATTGATAGTACAGATGTCTGTGCCATTCCTGGTTCACAACGGCCACATACCAAAAAACAAAGGCGAGCGCCTGACAAACCAAGGGGGGGCACTGCCATATACTTACTCAGACCAACTAGAATGTATCACTAAATACTTGGAACAAGGGATGATCATGGGAATATTCTAATAAGCGCTAAATTCGAAATCCAATCAGTAACCTACTAAAACCTTTCACATTGCATAAACATTCTACAGTGTTCCACTGTCAAACAATTAGCCAATTTGTCAAAATTCTAGGATGGTATGCTCTAACTGTTGCGACGCTATGAACAAAGATCACGTAGCTACTCTCAGGTGACCTTCCAAATATAAACTCTCCTGCAATGGACCAGGACACCACCACGGTACTGAAATTCAATATAAACAACTATGAGTTTAACTGTATGTTTCCTACCACAACTGAAAATAACAAAACGCTACAAAGATTTACAGAGACTTGTGTTTCCCTAATCTTGACACCATCTGGACATCTGGACATCTAACAGAGGGAAAACTTATTAGGAATCACTTGTAATAGATCCTCGCAAATTTCATACCACATATACAACCAAATTTCTATAAAAATTTACAAAGAATGTAGGCATTCTATCGAAGATGCGTGGTAATTTGTTCAACAGTCACAGCGCCTCCTGGCCTTTTATCACTCCTCTTTATTTACCCCTATCTCACCTACGGAATTTGTGCATGGGCTCGCCAATCAACTCAATTATCGCCATTCTCAGTCCACTTAATTACCCACTAAAAAGGCGCTGTTAGAATGATAACAAATTCTCACTAAGGCAGCACGACTCCACCATGATCTATACACTAAAACCTATCATCACCCTTACAAAAACATCCATTACTTATATTCTGACCGCTATTCATACTTAGAACACTTAACTCTGATATTAACCCTCCCCTCAAAACATTCCTCTTGCGCCAAAGCCTCAACCAAGAAAACATCGACCATCAAACATATACAAGGCACTGATCACTCTTTGATGTTCTCGTGTTCATATCAAACTATGCAAAAACTCAATGCACTTAAAAGGCCCTAAAATCTGGGAATTGCATTACTCCTGTAAATAATTAAAGAAAACACTAACCGGTTTATAAATTCAAAGTATCTCACTCCAAGATCATTAATCACCCAAAACATATAAAATTCTGAATAACTGAACCTTATAATATTGAAGATTTTCTTAAATGTTTCTCAGCAATTATATCACATTAAATGTTAATACTAAAACCGAATCTAACTTATATTTTTTTGAAATACTACTTAGCTAATACAGAATCCTTCAGTACTGGACTGAATGCAGTCCATATGACCTGTCCTTTGTAATACTAACATTTGTGCTTTTTAGTAATTGTTTACATTAATGTTTTATACACTGACTTATCATTGCTTAGTTATTTTTAGTTAATTTTATAGGCCAGCCCGTAATGCTATGCATTGTATAAGTGGTTTGGCTTGCTGCTATTTATCTGTATTTTTTGTGTACCTCGGTAGAGTGTGGCTCTAAATTTATAATAAATAAATAAAGTAAATAAATAAATTCTGGTCGGTGATTTTGGGCTAAACATGAAGGATCTACGGGATAATTTATCACCAAGTAATTATGTTTATTTGATTGATACAAAAGTTAACTTGCGTGTTGATAGATACCGTGACTGTGGCAATCCTACTCAGTGGACGAACGGTCGAGTCACACCCTTGTATCCATAGATTTTCTTTGTTTGTCTTTTTGGCCTCCCACCACTCAATAAATGGATAATATTATCACTATAGTTGACTGGGGGAATTTTTGAGGGGGACGCTGTTTCTGTAGTTTAATTGTTGCTTCTCGTTGTGTATATATTTACGACCGCTGGTTAACTACAGGTATTATGAAATTCACTGGTAACGTATGGTATTTATGAAAAGGAAACTAATGAATGTACTCACTTCAATACAGTACCATTATATTACTGGTAGTTGCTACTACAACACTGTATTTGCTATTCTCTGGTATCACTAGATTATATGCGAGTACACTAGAAGGACAGGAAGATTATTACAAAACAGATGACCACAACATCCCATATCATATAAATCTTGTAAAGGTTCTAAGAAGTCAAAGATCACCACCCACTAGAAACCCATCAGTACACAAACCAGGGCAACCTTGGGTTTAGACAGGTCGCTCACTGTCTAGTCTCAACTATTGGTATCACTACAGACAAGGTCCTAAATGCACTAGAAGACAAAAGAATGCAGAAGTAATATATACAGGGGGTGGAGCTTTTGCAAAAGCCTTCGACAACAGTGTGGACCATGGCGTAATTAGCGCACAAAATGCGTGCTAAAGGAGTAAAAGGAAAAGTCGGTCGATGGATTCTAATAATCTTTCCTCTACTACTGAAACACAGAGCTGTAGTCGGTCATCAGAGGATCCGTCGAGGCTGCTACGGTGATAAGCTCTGTTACACAAGGCACAGTACTCGCATCCCATCTTGTTCCTCATCCTCATATCCGCCATAGACAAGGATGTCAGCACAGCACCCGTGTCTTCCCTTTGCAAATGAAACCGAAATCTGATGACAGTTGTCTTCCATTGCTGACACAGCAAGGCTCCAGGCGGGACATCGCAAACCAAATCTTTCTGTGGGCATGCAGAAAACAATATGAAGTTCAACGTTGAGAAATTTCATTACTCAGATATGGTAAACATGAGAAATTAATTCTTCATCAGAGTACAAAAACAAATTTGGCCACAAAAATTAGAGTGAAACACCACAACATCTAAGACCTGGGAGTCGATTAAGTCAGAGGATCTCTACCTTCAAGGGACCATAACTTGTATCAATCGCATCTGCTAGAAATAATTGATACGGATGGATGATGAGGAAACTTCAAACTAGGGAGGAAAGCCCATGATGCACTCTTCAGGTCACTTGTTCTATCTAGGATGGAATATTGCTGCCACCACTAACATCACCTTTCAAGGACAGGTGAAATTGGCCGACTAGAAAATGTAAGAGGAAATTTCACGGCGCGCATAACGGAGATAAAACGCCCAATTACTGGGAGCGCTTGGAGGTTAGCCTAATACTGTAATTCCCTGGAATGCAGGAGTTAGAGATACTGATTATATACATCTGGACAAATCCTAGTCGGGACTAGTATCCGAACTTGGACTCACGAAATCACTTCACTACGAATTCAAAAATGACTTGGCAGACAATGCACCCATACCCCAATGAAAAGCAGGGGTGTCACTAGCACGTTTAAGAGACCCATACCAATAATGTGTCAGGGAGCCCGTGGACTGTTCAAACTGCCTCCAGCACAACATAAGGGGATTACAACTGACACCCAGGCAGTCTTGCAAGCTGGCACTGGACATGCCACCTACATGTCAGTTCCTGACCGCGGGCTGTGGCTCGATTTGTTGTTTGCAATTGCAGAAAAAACCTTGCTGTAACACCTGGTTGTTCAGGCGCTGATACACCAGGAGGCATGGTCACAGACCGGGCGCGGGCGGAGGCGTTGACCCACGGAACTCTCTTTCCAGGTAAACTCCAGGTAATGCTATCTGACCTATCCATTGGTAATCCTTACCCTATTCCTTACATTTTATTTAAATAATTGCACCTAAACACTCCAAATAACTATATACCCAGCGGCTTTTATCTGATTTCTATCTTTATCCCATTCTCATCCCGCTGCCTTACCCTTTCATTTTACCTACTGCCTCACGATCTTCACCCACACTCACAATGGCTCTTTCCTCTCTCTACAAGATGTTATTCCTCCTGGTCTCTATACACGAAATCACAGATTCACTATCTTACATCTACATTTAACAATTCCTCTAAATATTCTCCCAACATCTCCCAATACCTCTAACTCTCCATTTATATAACTCTCCTCTCCTATTTTTAACTGACAAATGCCATTGTTCTCTAGCTTTATTAACTGTTAATCTCACTTCCACAAATTTTTCATATTTTTCAACAAATATTTGTTGATAAACATATCACCCACTCTCTCATTTTGCTCCTCTTTTTACTTTGCTTCACCTCTCTTTAACCTCTCCTTTTTTCTCATATACCTCTGCCTCTTGCATCACTTTCACTTTGTAAAAATTTCTTCAATATGCTACTTTCCTGTTCTCCCTTACCTACTTGTTTACATCATCTATTCGACCTATCGAGTCCTTCTTCCCACTCCACGCCACCATTTCCTGTCAACCACAAACTTCGCTGAATACACTTAGCACCTACATTTTCTCAAATCCTACCACCATTACCTTTCGACCCCATTGCCTATGCTCTATCTTGACACTCTATCCTACATTAGACTGTTTATTTCATTACCATAACTGCCTCCTCTTTTAGTTTATAAACCTTCACACTCTCTCTTCTCTGATGCTTCTATTCTCCTGTATCCAATCTACCTTTTACTTCTCTGTGTAGCTACAACTAGAAAGTGATCTGATATATCTGTGGGCACCCTCTATAAAAATGTAATCTGACAGTCTACTCAACAGTATTTTATCTAACCAGTAAATATCCAACAATAACTTACTGTTCTTTTTCGCCTACTACTTATTATTGTTTTATTATTTATACTCTTTTTCACAAAATATGTGTTTACACTTTAACTCATAACCCCATTTCTATACAAAGATCAATCATAAAGGGCTCCCATTATCATCTTACCACCTGGGACGCCCCTAACTTACATACCCACAACCCTCTCTAAAAGTTTCTCCTACTTTAGCATTCAGGTCCCCTACCTCAATTACTCATCTCACTTGGTCAAATGATCCTATAAATTCTCTTTACATCTCCACAAATTACACTATCTCCTCTACTCAGCATTCCTCTTTCTCCAGGTGTTTCACGCTTTTTATGACCCATCTTCTCGCATCCACACCTTTACTTACATCCACATAATTCTTGAATTTTACACATTCTTTTTTCTTCTTTCGCTTTTTTCCCCCATTACTGTTCTTCTATGTCTTCAACATTACTGCGACCCCTTCCTTTGCATCTAACGCTCTCGATTACTCCTGATTTATTCCCTTTGTATTTCCCACCAAATGATAAAATACCATACCCCCTTCAAGCTTTGTGTCGCTTAGGGCCGGCGGCAAATCCTTCTTCTTTTCATTCATACATCTGCAATACATATGTTTCTTGTCATCATCACTACATACATCGCACATTTAAGCTCCCTGTTTTATAAAGTTTTTATTCTTCTCTTTTTTGCCTTAATGTCTCAGGGAGTAGGGGGTTACTAGCCCCATTGCTCCCGTGCTTTTTTGTCAGCATCTTCGATCACGGCTTGGCTTATGGATCCCCGCCGACGGGGTGGGGATTCGTTAACAAGCCGAGGTGGCTGCGAGTCGGGCCGGGGTCGGGGGAAGCCCTGGGACACCTGCGGGTGCCGCTCCCGGAAAAGGGCCGGTCCCATCGGACTGGGCCAGGCAGGCAGGGGGGTCGTTGGCCAAACCGGCAGCGGGGGTTTCCCCATAGGCCACGCGTGGCTGTCGACGATCATGCGGTGGCGCGAGGGCGCCACCCGGGACGGGGCGGTTCCTCAGTGGGTAGGCCCCGGTCTGCGGGGTATAGTGGGGGATGTGCGGGGGATTGGCGGGGGGCTTGGGGGCAGGCGGGCCGCGGGATCGGGGGAGGCAGAGGGTCCCCCGGCTCGCCGGGGCCGGGGCCAGGGTCGCGCGAGAATTCAACGTCGAGTACCGTCGTGACATGGAGCCGGAGTGAGAGCGGGGGCTCAGCGCGGAAGCGTAGCGCAGACTTGATTCTTATTGGGCCCGGGGGCGCGGGGCCTGCCCAAGGGGGATGGGAAACGGCGGACCGACTAACACGACATTGAATTAGTATTTCTTTTCCACTTCCCATGGACGAAATAGAAGAAATAACATAGAACAGAGCTATTTAGAAAAACGGAGGAAAAAATCCTTAGATGTATGTGTATATATATGCATGGTATGTCTGGGAAGTGTGGACCAAAGTGTAAGTAGGAGTACGCAAGATATCCCTGTTATCTGGTGTTTATGAGGACAGAAAAGAACAAAGCAATCCGACCATCATGACAAACTGTTACAGGTTTTCTGTTTCACTGTCACTTATGGCAGGACGGTAGTAATTTCCTGGGTGGTTGCAGTCTTCCAATCCTATACTATATATATTCCTTATATATACTATATATATATATGAATATATGTATAATATATATGTATACTATATATGTATATATATGTAGATGTATATATATATACTATATACTATAGAGATATTTATATAGATATATATAGTCTTATGAATCATATATTAATTATTATATATCTATGACAGGTGGGCCCCACTTATACGGCTGGTTAGGTTTCCAGGCTACCGACGATAAAGCGAGAAATCGCGTCAAAGTGGAACACCCATATTTTTTCACTTATAAATGCATACAAACAGCTAGATAAAACTAGTTTAAACTAAATTATATATGTTAGCAATAGATCCACAGGCATCAAAAAAAACAATAAAAAGTACAATACACACATTGTGCACTCATTACTTACTTAATTTATTTCATAGTCTTTAATCTTGGTGGAGTCCAGTACAAGTTGTATTTTATTGTATAAGATAATCAAGATGTGGTACGTATGGTTATAGCCAGGCTACCTTACCAGGCCACCCCAACACCACACTTACTTTTCTATGGTTATTTAAGCATACCAGAGCGATAAACTGTTAGATTCAGTTAAGATATTTACTTAACCTTTAAAATATTTTGTAGTCTTAATGTAGCGGTCAGGAGTAAGGAAATGAGATACAAAAGAATAAATGAGAGAGACGGGAAGAATGAGTAAATGAGAGGGGGGCAGGCGACAGAGTTATGTAAACAACAGGCGAGCGTAAGTTTTTGTTGACAAACGAAGTGTACCACATCTCGGATTTGTGTACCAAGTTACATTGTGTTACAAGGTTGTCTCTACTTTGATCGGTAGAATTAATAAAGAAGAACACTCCATTCTAGGTAACATCATTTTGAGAAGATTGAAGCTCTGTGTGAAGGCATAATGGAAATAAGTCACCACTGACGTTTTTGGGTTATCCTAGGTTCTCTACACGTATGTTGGTTTTGTATGGATAATCTATGTAAACTGTATTTGTGTTTCCGAATACAACTTATTACTTACTTACGAAAGGAATATATTTTCTAAAGTTTCCACAGTAACACATTTTTTCTTATGTTAGATTAGAGAAAATGTTATTCTTGCCGTCACTTGTAAAGTTATGTGGCTCCCACATCTTATATTTTGTTTATTTATTCTTTTTGTGGGGTGTGATTTATCATCTTTTTTATGTTATGTATCGTGCTTTATTATATAATTTAAAAAAAATATCATGGATGGATTATGAAATGTGTATATTACCGTAATATACGCGACATTTAATGAGACTCGGTGTGATTGTTATTATTATATTTCTAATTTTGGCGTCACTTGTGCAAAGTCGTATGTACCACAATATCACTTTTAATGATTTATTTATTCTACTGTGAGGTGTATTTATATATTAGATTGTTATGCATCGTGTTTATTTATTGATAATTTTGAAAAATATCATGGTTGGATTACTGTAACATGTGTATATTAACCGTGTAATATACGACATCTTAATGAGAATCGGTGAGTATGTAGATTATTTTCTTTTTTTTAAAAAAAATATGGCAGTCACCTTGAGCAAGTCCGTCTGTACTAACCACATCTCTACATTTATGTTTATTTTTTCTACTGTGGGGTGTTTTTATCTTATTTTTGTTATGCATGTGTTTAGTATTTAATTTTGTAAAAAAATGATCATGGATGGATTAATGATAATGTGTATATTAAAGTAATATACGACATTTAAAGGACTCGATGTTTATGATTATCATTTACTATATGAGTTGGAGGCATAAGACACTTAACAATTATATTGTGTACCTGCCACGCCAGCACGAGTAATGTAAGTTTATTTAGTACAGGAGTATACATAAGTATAGTTATCAGAGTATATATCAATATATGAAATAACTTTGAAAACATTTGAAATTTTGGAGTTTCAGGACAAAATGGAGAGACTTAGTGCTTACTGAGCTCATGGAGAATGTAAACAAACGGGTGGGGCTCCGGTGACCGTATTAGGGAAGAAGGTCAGGTGGGGGGGGTGCAGTATAGTGAGTTTTGCGTACATAATTTTGAAATGTCACGTATTAGCGGAACGCCGTAAAGTGGAAAACGCGTAAAGCGGGGCCTTTACCATGTATTAAAGTCAGTTCCTGAACAGCCGGGCTGTGGCTCGTACGTTGGTTTGCATGCAGCCAGCAGCAACAGCCTGGTTGATCAGGCGCTGATCCACCAGGAGGCCTGGTCACAGACCGGGCCGCGGGGGCGTTGACCCCCGGAACTCTCTCCAGGTAAACTCCAGGTAATGCTCTCTGCCAATCCCTAGGTACCTTACCCTCTTCCATACATTTATTAAATAATTGCACCAACCACTCCAAAACTATATCCCCAGCTGCTTTTAACATTTCTATCTTTATCCCATCAATCCCGGCTGCCTTACCCCCTTTCATTTTACCTACTGCCTCACGAACTTCCCCCACACTCACAACTGGCTCTTCCTCACTCCTACAAGATGTTATTCCTCCTTGTCCTATACACGAAATCACAGCTTCCCTATCTTCATCAACATTTAACAATTCCTCAAAATATTCCCCCCATCTTCCCAATACCTCTAACTCTCCATTTAATAACTCTCCTCTCCTATTTTTTAACTGACAAATCCATTTGTTCTCTAGGCTTTCTTAACTTGTTAATCTCACTCCAAAACTTTTTCATATTTTCAACAAAATTTGTTGATAACATCTCACCCACTCTCTCATTTGCTCTCTTTTTACTTTGCTTCACCACTCTCTTAACCTCTCTCTTTTTCTCCATATACTCTTCCCTCCTTGCATCACTTCTACTTTGTAAAAATTTCTCATATGCTAACTTTTTCTCCCTTACTACTCTGTTTACATCATCATTCCACCAATCGCTCCTCTTCCCTCCCGCACCCACTTTCCTGTAACCACAAACTTCTGCTGAACACTCTAGCACTACATTTTCAAACCTACCCCATACCTCTTCGACCCCATTGCCTATGCTCTCATTAGCCCATCTATCCTCCAATAGCTGTTTATATCTTACCCTAACTGCCTCCTCTTTTAGTTTATAAACCTTCACCTCTCTCTTCTCTGATGCTTCTATTCTCCTTGTATCCCATCTACCTTTTACTCTCAGTGTAGCTACAACTAGAAAGTGATCTGATATATCTGTGGCCCCTCTATAAACATGTACATCCTGAAGTCTACTCAACAGTCTTTTATCTACCAGTACATAATCCAACAAACTACTGTCATTTCGCCCTACATCATATCTTGTATACTTATTTATCCTCTTTTTCTTAAAATATGTATTACCTATAACTAAACCCCTTTCTATACAAAGATCAATCAAAGGGCTCCCATTATCATTTACACCTGGCACCCCAAACTTACATACCACACCCTCTCTAAAAGTTTCTCCTACTTTAGCATTCAGGTCCCCTACCACAATTACTCTCTCACTTGGTTCAAAGGCTCCTATACATTCACTTAACATCTCCCAAAATCTCTCTCTCTCCTCTGCATTCCTCTCTTCTCCAGGTGTATACACACTTATTATGACCCACTTCTCGCATCCAACCTTTACTTTAATCCACATAATTCTTGAATTTACACATTCATATTCTCTTTTCTCCTTCCATAACTGATCATTCAACATTACTGCTACCCCTTCCTTTGCTCTAACTCTCTCAGATACTCCAGATTTAATCCCATTTATTTCCCCCCACTGAAAATCCCCTACCCCCTTCAGCTTTGTTTCGCTTAGGGCCAGGACATCCAACTTCTTTTCATTCATAACATCAGCAATCATCTGTTTCTTGTCATCCTCACTACATCCACGCACATTTAAGCATCCCAGTTTTATAAAGTTTTTCTTCTTCTCTTTTTTAGTAAATGTCTACAGGAGAAGGGGTTACTAGCCCATTGCTCCCGGCATTTTAGTCGCCTCATACGACACGCATGGCTTATGGAGGATAGATTCTTTTCCACTTCCCCATGGACAATAGAAGAAATAAAGAAGAACAAGAGCTATTTAGAAAAAGGAGAAAAACCTAGATGTATGTGTATATATATGCATGTGTATGTCTGTGAAGTGTGACCAAAGTGTAAGTAGGAGTAGCAAGATATCCCTGTTATCTAGCGTGTTTATGAGACAGAAAAAGAAACAAGCAATCCTACCATCATGCAAAACAGTTACAGGTTTCTGTTTCACAGTCATCTGGCAGGACGGTAGTACTTCCCTGGGTGGTTGCTGTCTACCAACCTACTACCTATATATATTCATATATATATATATATATATATATGAATATATGTATATATATATGTATATATATATGTATATATATGTATATGTATATAATATATATATAATATATATATATATATATATATATATATTCTTTCTTCTTTCAACGTACCAGCCGTATCCCACCGAGGCAGGTGGCCCAAAAGAAAAAACTAAAGTTTCACCTTTTAAATTTAGTAATATATACAGGAGAAGGGGTACTAGCCCCTTGCTCCCGATATATAATTAATATATATAATATATAATATATAATATAATACGGATAGATATATATATTTTTATAATATATATAGTATACAGGAGGGCCCCACTATACGGCAGGTTAGTTCCAGGCTACCGCCGTAAAGCGGAAATTGCCGTAAAGGGAACACCCTTTTTTTCCACTTATAAATGCATACAAACACTAGAATAACAAGTTTACACTAACATATATTAAGTTAGCAATAGAACCAGGCATCAAAAAACAATAAAAAAGTACAATACACACATAGTGCACTCATTACTTACCTTAAAATATTTATAGTCTTAATCTAGGGTGAGACAAGTAGTATTTATTGTAGAAATCAAGTGTGGTACGATGGTAATAGCCAGGTACCCTTACCAGGCCACCCCACCCACAATACTTTCTATGATATTTAAGCACCCCAGAGCGATAAAATGTATATACAGTTCACTCTTACTTACCTTAAAATTTGTAGTCTTAATGTAGGGTCAGGAGTAAGTAAATGAGATAAAACAAAATAAATGAAGAGAGAAAGAATGAGTACATGAGAGGGGGCAGGCGCAGAGTTATGTAAAAAAACCAGGCGAAGGTAAGTTTTGTAAACAAACGAAGTGTACACATCTGGTTTGTGTACAAGTTACATTGTGTACAGGTTGTCTCTACATTGATACGGTAGAATTAATAAAGAAGAACACCCCCCATTCTCATGTAACATCATTTTGAGAAGAAATGAAGCTCTGAGTGAAGGCAATGGAAATAAGTCACACTGACTTTTTTGGGTATCCTAGGTTCTCTACACGTATGTTGTTATTATGATAATCTATGTAACTGTATTGGGGTATACCTGAATAAACTATTACATACATACGAAAGGAATAATTTTCTACAGTTACCCCCAGTAACACATTTTCTCTTATGTTAGATTAAGAAAATGTTATTCTTGCCGTCACTTGTACAAGTTATGTGGCTCCCACATCTTATATTTATGTTATTTATTCTATTGTGGGGGGATTTAATCAACTTTTTATGTTATGTATCGTGTTTATTATATAATTTAAAAAAAATATCATGGATGGGGGTCTATGAAAATGTGTATATTAACGTAATATACGACATTTAATGAGACTCGGTGAGTATTGTTATTATTACATTTCTAAAATGGCGTCACTTGTGCCCAAATCGTCTGCTACCACATCTCACATTTATGTTTATTTATTCTACTGTGGGGTGTATTTATCTATTTATATGTTATGCATCGTGTTATTATATAATTTTGAAAAAAATATCATGGATGGGTTAATGAAAAAGTGTTATATTACCGTAATATAGACATTTAATGAGACTCGGGGAGTATTGTTATTATTATCATTTTCTAATATGGCGTCACTTTGTGCAAGTCGTCTGCTACCACATCTCACATTTATGTTTTTTTATTCTACTGTGGGGGGTATTTTTCTTATTTATATGTTTGCATCGGTTTATTATATAATTTTGAAAAAATATCATGGATGATTAATGAAAATGTGTAAATTAACGTAATATACGACAATTTAAATGACTCGATGATTTTTATTATCATTACTAAAAATGACGTCTGGAACATAAGACACTTACCAATTTTAATGTGTACCTGCATGCCAGCACAGTATGTAAGTTATTAGGTACAGGTATACATAAGTATAGTTATCAGAGTATATATAAAATATGAAATAACTTTTAAAAACATTGAAATTTTGGATTTTCCAGACAAAATGGAGAGACTTAGTGCTTACTGACTCATGGAGAATGTAAACAAACAGGGTGGGGCACGGGGACCGTATTAGAAAGTCAGGTGGGGGGGGCATAAAGTGAGTTTTGTCATAATTTGAAATGTCCGTATTAGCGGAACCCGTAAAGTGAAACGCCGTAAAGCGGGGCCTTCCTGTATATAAAATATATATATATATTTTATATATAAAAATATATATATATATATATATTTTATAATAATATATAAAATATATATTTTATTATATATATATATTATATATATATATATTTTTATATATATATATATATATAAATATATATATATTTTTATTATATTTTAAAATATATATATATATATACACACACAGTGGACCCCCGAGTTTCGTGATTAATCCGTTCCAGAAAGCCCGCCGAAGGTCGAAATTCATGAAACTCGAACCATTTTCCCATAAGAAATAAAGGAAATAAAATAAACCCCTTCCAGACACCCAAAAATATTAAAATAAAATATTTTTTTCAAATTAAATAAAGATTTACATAATGAAAACAATCAGAAATCAAGTATATGCATTTAAAAATAATAATAATAACAATGCACTTACCTTTACTGAAGACTTCTGGGTGGGTGGAAGATGGAGGAGGTGATAGAAGGAAGGTGTACACTATTGTTTGGAAGGAGAGTCTCCATCCATTAGGACTTTAGGTAGCAAGTCGTTATCTGGGGTTACTTCCCTTCTTCTTTTAATGCCCCCTGGAAACAACTTGAAGTCACGGACCCCTGTCGCACAAAATATCTGTCCAGAGAGGTCTTTTTTTGGCGTTTCTTTAAGATTTCCCTGAAATGGGGCACAACCGTC
>NC_069415.1:4829052-4857189 GCF_026875155.1 Cherax quadricarinatus
TCCTGAATGGGCTTGCCATGGATGAGCCCTGTCCTGCTCCATGTTGGCGCCCACATTGACGCAATGTGGTCGTACGTCTAAAGGAAGAGTGCGGCCTCCCCCGCTAAGAAACCATCACTTGCTACAAAAGTCACTCATCATAGTATGAGGTAGGGGGGTTGCTTCAAAGTCATCTTCAGCGAGAAGGTACCTTAAAGGGGCCGGTAATGTGCCCCCCGCCCATTCCCAATGGCGCCCATGCACGTTCCACATCTGCTGAAAACATCTCAAAAATCATTTCTTTGGGCCCCAAAAAGGCATGTTATGCCCCTTTAACCCCCCTTGAAGTAACGAGAAACTCAATGACCTCACTGTGACAGTGGTTAAACCCCCAAACAACCATTTTGAAATTTGTCCACCAGGCTGGGGCCCTTTGACGGGCTTAAAAAAGCCCCCCGATAGCCCCATTAAGTCTACTCCAAAAAGTTCTTCATCACCCCCCTGATATCCCTGAGAGGGCCCGGGGCAGGATAACAGAGCTTTTTGGGGCCGTCACAGCCCACCACCCCTTATAAAGCATTGTAACCCTCCCCCCTTCCTTGCTGCCCCCATGTTGAAACAATACGCTTGCCCCAAGGGCCCAGCAGAGGGCATAAAAAAGCGAGCCCGCTCACCACAGAGGTCGAATGAAAAATTTAAAAAATGTGTTGTCTGAAGTTAATTGTTGTCTGAAAAAGGGGGTGGGGAAAACCCTGGCTGGGGAAAACAGAACTTTGCTGCGGAGGTACGAGCCTTCACGACTCTTCGATCAAATCAAAACAACATTTATTTCTCCACTAAATTTCATTGTGTGTTTTCATTTATAATTTGGTGGGACAAAGAAAACCACTACTGCCAAAGGGTTTTGGGTATGAATTCCCCCAGGGGGTTTAGCAAGCCTTAAAAAATTTTCAAAATTTGAAAAGGAAAACCAGGTGGGAAATTAAAAAAAAAAAAAAGTGGTACATACACAAAAAGATTTGCCCTCTGTTTATATACAGTGACGATATACACCCTGTCCCTATAATCACTTGCGATCACCCCTGGTCTGAGTTACCCCTGGGCACCACATAGTTTAAAGTGACGAATGTTCAAGGCAAGAAAAGTCCCATACTTCTACAATGTTAAGAGTTTTTTTGCCCCCTCTAGAAGGGGTTTGATGTTGGTGGGGACCCTTGATTAAGGAATTAAAATTTTTCCCCCCTTCCCCCGGGGTCCCCTAGCCGATCGTAGGGACTCACTCATTCACTGAGGGCCAGAGTTCGATCCCCCGGGACAGTGAAAAAAATTTTTGGCGTTGTTTCCAAAGACCTGCTGTCCCCCTTCATCTTCAGTATAAAATGGGACTGGGGTTATTCGACTGGTGTGGGTGCGTCCTGGGACAAAACTGGCTAATCTTGCCGAAATGCTTGCCTTAAAGCGACTTTCATTTAGTAGTATGTCACACTGATAGTCAGATTTGGTCTATATACCTTGTACATGTCTTTGTAGAAACTAAAGATATTTTATTCCTTTAGGCTGAACATGATTGTCGTCGTTCTCCAGGCGTTGTAAAACGTGATACTGCTGTTACTAAGAAAAACGTTTCGCTCTGTGAAGTACTTTATCCAGCATAATAAGGTTTTACACAGAAATATACGTTGTACCAAAAATTGTCTAGTGCTTTTTTTTTTCACTTTTTTGTGTCTTGTGTCGCGTCGATGCCTTGTGCTGTTTTGCCTAACAAATTACCAAGAATTAGTGATTGAACAACTAGCCTAAACTATAATGAGATACTATATACAAACATGTAAAGTTTATTTGTTGGTTTAAAAAAATGAAAACGTTTTACTCTTGTTTCTGTTGAGGATCATTTCTTGTTGCACGTTTTCAGTTCCCACACTGTAAATACTGTTATGCGTCCTGCCTCACTTGTCGTATATATTATATTTATATATTTTATATATATATCTATATATATATATATTAGTCTTATATAATAGATATATATATATATATATATTTATATATATATATATATATATATATATATATATATATATTTATAATTTTATATAAATATATATTATACGACATATAGGAACTGTCGAGGTAGTAAGGGGGAATGTATCACTATGTGAGGTGAGAGTGTCTCGAGCAGTGCAGGATGGGAGTTGACTCGAGAGCAAAACTGGTGGGGCCCGTAAGAAGAGGAAGACCTTGTATGTGGGGTTTACAGGAGGGACAGGAGCGTGGAGGACCCGCCAGAGGTACCAAGAGGTGGAAGGCCCGCCAAAAGGACCCAGGAGGGTGGAGGCCCTCCACCAGAGGGTCCCAAGAGGTGGATGCCAACCAGGACGGACCTAGGGATGGTGGTCCGTCAGAGGGACCACGCTAGGAAGGTAGAGCCCCCGCCAAAGGGACCCAGGTGGTGGCCCCGCCAGAGGGCTCAAGACGAGGGGAAGCCCGCCAGAGGGACCAGAAGGGTAGAGGTAACGCTTAGCAGGGGTCCAGGAGGTGGTGGCCCGCGGAGGGGCCAATAGGAGGTGAAGGGCCCCGGCAGTACCTCCCCTCCTCCTTCATGTCATTAGTGACCTTCATCATTGTCAGTCATAGCTCATCCTCCACCATGTACTCACCCTTCCACTGCCATTGCTACTTCCCATGTCAGTATGGCCTCATCCTACCAGTGTCAGTCATGATCATCCACCGCCACGGTCAGTCATGGGCTCATCCTCCATCACTACAACATCATGCTTCTCCGCAAAAGTTGGCTGCATGTTGTAGTGACATTTATAGTGACTCATAGAAATCACAGAAAAACTGAAAGATCAGCTGAAAGAGAAGTGACATTGCTTGTAAAGATACACTGAAGTTCGAGAAACTGAGGAAGGGCAATGAGCGCAACGAAGACAATAACCACTGGAAACCCAAGGTAGTAACCTTATATTCCTCCAGTTAATAGCACCTGACAGACGAAGTATCGGACAAGTACAGGTACGTAGAGGCAACAGGGTAATGGCAAAATACTATAGACGAAGCGGCCAAATATGAGCCCTCGAGGCAAATGCAAAACTGCTGGATCATGGAAGACTTCACGGAGTAATTGATGTGAGAAATGGAACTACATGAGAAACCGTTCTAGTGGATAGCCAGATTGATGGAGGAGAAGCTGGAAAACTACAAGAGAGAGAGAGAGTGAGGAGAGAGAGAGGAGAGGAGAGAGAGAGAGAGAGAGAGAAGAGAGAGAGAGAAGAGGAGAGAGAGATGGGAAGAGAGAGAGACAGACAGACAGACAGACAGACAGCAGACAGACAGGACAGACTAGACAGAGAGACAGAGGGAGCAGGTATTGAGCAGGCAAGGCTAGACCTAGTCATTCACATTCGCAAGAGACATTAAATAGCTGAGAGCAAGATTATGAATTTCCCACCAGCGAAAGATGATCACGCTGTCTATTCTTTGGGACTGCCTTGTTTAAATGAACAGGCAGTGGCGCAGCACGAGGGCAAGGTGGGGTTAAAGTTCATAGAGGAAAATACTTCTTTTTTTTCTAATTAATAGTTAATTTCCACTTGTATCAATTCCAGTGATCAGTTTATTTTGTAAGACCGATTCCTTTGTTTATTCAACATCTTATTATTTTAAGTTCTTTAACCCTGAGAATGAAATTCTGGCTACACGAGATAGAAATATTAGAAATTAGACAAGAGAGATCCACAGAGAAATGAGAGTAGAGACAGAAAGAATGCAAGGGTTAGAAGAGAAAACAAAGGGACATATGGGAATGATATAATAGAAAATCGATATTAGAACCATAATTCTGAATAGTCGTATCGCACACAGATGATATGATCGTAAAGCACAAAGCGATACGAATATTAACCAAGAAGGAAAAGATACGTAATGACAGGATTGATAGAATTGTCTGTAAGATCTGAACACGTGTGTATGTGAGGTACTCACTGAGGGAAGAGGGGTACCAGTCAGCAGGTGAAAACAGAGGCCAGCTAAAGATGAGCCAATTTGAGATGAAGTGAAAATGTTGGTTTAGGAAAACAGAGAGAGCAGAACATTGTTTTTGTGAACAACTAGCAAAAACTACAAGTTGTCGGAGAAGAAACAGGACAAAAGCTGGGAGAATTTCAAAAAGTTGTTTCAGTATTTAGGATTTTTAGGTTTTAGGTTAGGTAAGGTTCTCAGGAAACAGGAGAAATGTTTCCTGACGCGGGTCTTAGTCAGATGATGACCCGCCTTTGGAGCTTTTGGTCATGTGACGAGGTCTTCCGTGGCTTACGGTCCACCCCTGCTAAAAATATTGGTCATTTATAATCCTTTATTATACTTCGGATTTTTATTACACATGTGTTTTAAAGACAAGTGCTAATATCATAATACAGCTCGAAGATGACAGACACGCAGTGCCTTCAGATCGGCATCGTTATGTGTATGCTAATGGAGTGATAATAAGGAGAGTGGTATGATTACCAGGAAAGGTATGCTAGCTTGACTTGAAAGCACAACGCGTATTTCAGAAAAGTAAACCATATCTCATAAACAGTACTGAAGCCTCTAGGAAAGGTAACAGAGAACAATGATGAATGAGTAAATGCATTTTTCCGAGCAACGAGAAGGCATTTGTTATTATTCCCAACAAGACCACTAGTCCACAAAACTGTATGTAGAGGCATAGACAACGGGAATGTAAGTCGTGAATCAAACAATATCATGAAGGGGGACACAGAAACTAATGGTTTGGATAGATATTAATAATTATTAATAATAATAATAATACTATAATAAAATAATAATAATTAATAATAATAATAAGATTCATTTCTATATGTACAAGGTATACACCATACGTCCTAGCTGACATCGTGAATACTGCTATATAGAAATCGCTTGATTATGTGACCGCGAGTTCAATTCCGGCCGGGTATGGTTGGTTTTTTATGCTGGCATTTTCGGGCAAATTAGGAAAATTTTGTCCCAGGATGCGGCCCACACCAGTCGACTAAACACCTAGGTACCTGTTTACTGTTAGTTGTTCATGGAAGCAGGTGTCTTCAAGGAAAACGTCTTAATGATTTCCACCCGTACGAGCATCGACTCCGGACCTCAATGTGAGCTGAGTGCGCTACCTATCGAGCTACGGGACTTGTAACAGGCTCGACCAACATGGCTAGCAAAATCCCAGTATCCCAACATTGTTTCTGATACATGTAAAAAATATGCCTGACCAGTTTCTTATTTGTCCTTGGACGATGCACTGGTTAATAAAAGTGAATGTTACCAGAGAATACAGGGATGGCTACAGAAGATTTTCACCTGGGCAAATACACGGTCAAATATTTTGCACTTTACGGTGTGCGTGACGGGACTTTTTAGTCAGGACTTTACCCAACAAGTAGAAAATGTCCTGGAGAGTAGGACCTCCCTGTTAGAAAATTAGAATACTTCTCAAACTTTATTAATGATAAATAATCCGTAGTAATGTTGAGGAAACATGAACTCAAATTCCACTTTGAGTACAGCCAACAGATCATACATTTATTCATCATCAACAATACAAAAAAAAAACTTTGAAAATAAAGGAAAAACACTGCAAATATTCTAGAGAAACAAGTTCCGATTTGACCTGAATAAGGTAACGTCTTCTGTAATATGATCCTTACATATGACCATTGAGTACAGGTAACCATATCAGTGAATTTGATTTACATTTAACCTGTGGAGTACAGGTAACATCTCAGTGAATCTGATGTTTACATTTCCTTGCCTTCAATCCTGCAAAAATCATCATCAAATCATTAAGATCATTGTTTTCCTATATAGTCTTATCTGTACACTGTAAATCATATAAGAGGCTATATAGAAACGATGGATTTTTCTCCTATGTTGCTTGCAGCACTGTTTGGTCATTAGTTGTCACCTTCTTTAGAGGGTCTGTGTGTACGGGGCGACACGCCCTGCCCTTACGACGCCATGCACCACACAACAACAAACATATTTAGTATATAATTAAATATATATATATATACTATATATATATATATAGATATATATATTATATATATATATATATATATTATATATATTTATTATATATAGAGGAATTGTTAAATGTTGATGAGATTAGGGAGGAAAGTGGTGATTTCATGTTTACCTGGAGAGAGTTCCGGGGCGTCAACGCACCGCGGCCCGGTCTGTGACCAGGCCTACTGGTGGATCAGAGCCTGATCACCCAGGCTGTTGCTGTTGGCTGCACGCAAACCAAACGTACGGAGCCACAGCCCGGCTGGTCAGGAACGGACTTTAGGTGCTTGTCAGTGCCAGCTTGAAGAACTGCCAGGGGTCTGTTGGTTATACCCCTTAGGTATGCTGGGTGGCAGTTGAACAGTCTCGGGCCCCTGACACTTATTGTATGTCTCTTTCTTTAAAGTGGATTGTGACACCCTGTTTTCATTGGGGGGATGTTGCTCTCGTCTGCCAGTCTTTTGCTTTCGTAGTGAGTGATTTTCAGTGTGCAAGGGTTCGGTACTAGTCCCTCTAGGATTTTCCAGGTGTATATACTCATGTATTCTCCCCACCTGCATTCCAGGGAATACATGTTCAGGAACCTCAAGCGCTCAGTTATTGAGGTGTTTTATCTCGTTATGCGCGCACGTTGAAAGTTCTCTGTACCATTTTCTAGTTCTGCATTTCACCTGCCTTGATAGAGTGCTGTTAGTGTGCAGCAATATTCAGGCCTAGATAGAAACAAGTGGACCTGATGAGTGTCATCCTGGGCTTGGCCTCCCTAGTTCTGATGGTTTCTCATTATCCATCCTGTACATTTTTCTAGCAGATGCGATGGATACAATGTTATGGTCCTTGAAGGTGAGATCCTCCGAATGATCACTCCCAGGTCTTTGACGTGATGTTTCGCTCTATTTTGTGGCCAGAATTTGTTTGTACTCTGATGAAGATTTAATTTCCTCGTGTTTACCATATCTGAGTAATTGAAATTTCTCATCGTTGAACTTCATATTGTTTTCTGCAGCCCACTGAAAGATTTGGTTGATGTCCGCTTGGAGCCTTGCAGTGTCTGCAATGGAAAAGGACAATGTCATGCAGATTTCGTAGTGTAATCGCAAAATGTTGAATAAGGAGCGATGCAAGGAGGAATAACATCTTGTAGGAGTGAGGAAGAGCCATTTATGAGTGTGGGGGAAGTTCGTGACGCAGTGGGCAGAATGAAAGGGGGTTAGGCAACTGGGACTGATGGGATAAAGATAGAAATGTTAAAAGCAGGTGGGGATATAGTTATGAAGTGGTTGGTGCTATTTTTATAAATGTATGGATGAGGTAAGGTACCTAGGGATTGGCAGAGAGCATTACTGGGTTTACTGGAGAGAGTTCCGGGGGTCAACCGGCCCCCGCGGGCCGGTCTGTGACCAGCTTCCTGGTGATCAGAGCCTGATCAACGGGGCTGTTTACTGCATGGCTTCACGCAAATCCAACGTACGAGCCACCAGCCGGCTGGTCAGGTACCGACATTTAGGTGATGTCAGTGCCTGCTTTGAAGACAGCCAGGGGTCTATTGGTAATCCACCTTATGTATGCTGTGGAGGCAGTTGAACAGTTCGGGCCGTGACACTTATTGTATTGTCTCTTAAAACGTGCTCTGCTAGTACACCCCTGCTTTAATTGGGGGGATGATGCATCGTCTGCCGAGGTCTTTTGCTTTCGTTGTGAGTGTTTTTCGTTGGGCAAGTTCAAGTACTAGTCCTCTTACGGATTTTCCATGTGTTATAATCATTGTTCTCTCCCGCCTGCATTCCAGGGAGTACAGGTTCAGGAATTCAGCGCTCCCAGTAACTGAGGTGTTTTATCTCCGTCATGCGCGCGTGAAGGTTCTCTGTACATTTTCTAGGTCAAGCAATTTCACCTTCTTGAAAAGTGCTGTTAGTGTGCAGCAATTATTCAGCCTGATAGCAACAAGTGACTGAAGAGTGTCATCATGGGCTTGGCTCTAGTTTTTGAAGGTTTCATTACCATCCTGTCATTTTTTTCGCTTATTTTGTTGGCATACCCTAATTTGTTTTGTACTATGATGAAGATTTATTTCCTTCATGTTTAAATATCGGAGTAATTGAAATTTCTCATCGTGACTTCATATTGTTTTTCTGCCAGCATGAAAGATTTGGTTGATTCGCTGGGCTTGCAGTGTCTGCATGGAAGAAACTGTACATGCAGATTCGGGTGTCATACTGAAAAGGAAAGACACGTTGCTGTGGCTGACTATCCGTGTTATGTCAGGTATGAGGCATGAGAAACCAGATGGGAGCGAGTACTGTGCCTGGTGGAACAGAGCTTATTCCACGTAGCCGTTCAGATTTTATTCTGTTGACTACTACTTCTTTGTGTTCTGTTTGTGAGGAAAATTAGATCACATCTACAAACTTTTCCTGTTATTTCCTTTCGCAGCATTTTGTGCGCTATTACGCCATGGTCAATTTGTCAAAGGTTTTGCAAAGTCTGTATATATTACATCTGCTTTTTCTTGTCTTCTAGTGGATTCTAGGACCTTGTCGTAGTGATCCGTAGTTGGAACAGAGAGGAGCGGACCTGCTCTAAACCATGTTGCAAAGGCTTGTGTAATTGATGCGGATATCTAGATGAGGTGGCGATCTTGCTTTTAGGACTTCTTTTCAAAGATTTTTATGATGTGGGTGTTAGTGCTATCGGTCTGTAAGTCTTCGCTATTGCTTTTACTGCAACCCTTTTGTGGAGTGGGGCTATGTTTGTTGTTTTTGTAACTAGTGGGACGACCGGTCCATGCTCCTTCCATAGGATGGTAAAAGCACGTTGTTAGGGGCTTCTTGCAGTTCTTGATGAACACGGAGTTCATGAGTCTGGCCTGGGGCAGAGTGCATGATGTCATTTTTTCGCCTGTTCGAAGTCATTTGCGTCAGGGATAAACATCAGAATCGGCTTGTTGTTTTACCAAATTCTGTGGCTCTTTCATAAAAAGTTAATTTAGATCTTCGACTCTCAGTCTGGTTAGCGGCTTGCTAAAAACTGAAGTCGTATTGGAGACTTAGAGTAGCTCACTCCATTTCCTAGCTGTCATCTGTGTAGGACCCATTTGTTTATGTACGGGCCTCAAATTACTGGATGTGTTCTCGACTTTGATTTGGCTAAGAAAAGAAATACTTTGGGTTTCTTTCGATTTAATTTATGACTTTAGTTCTCCCCGCGATACCTGACTCCTATAAGTTCATTTAGCTTTAGTTTGATGTTTGTATTTATTGACATAGAATTCCTTTGTAAGGGGATAAAGAGAGTGCTGAAATTTTTCAAGGGGAATATGTCTCTTGAGTATACCATAGTAAAGTATATGGTAGATGTTTATTATTGAAAGAAGAGTAAGACGGAAGTAGGATAGCAGATGAACAAGGAGGCTTTAGGAAAGGTAGGGGGTGTGTAGACGAAGTGTTTACAGTGAAACATATAGGTGAACAGTATTTAGATAAGGGTAAAGAGGTTTTTATGGCATTTATGGATTTGGAAAAGGCATATGACAGGGTGGATAGGGATGGCAATGTGGCAGATGTTGCAGGTGTATGGTATAGGAGGTAGGTTACTGAAAGCAGTGAAGAGTTTTTACGAGGATAGTGAGGCTCAGGTTAGAGTATGTAGGAGAGAAGGAGATTATTTCCAAGTAAAAGTAGGCCTTACACAAGGATGTGTGATGTCACCGTGGTTGTTCAGTATATTTATAGATGGGGTTGTGAGAGAAGTGAATGCGAGGGTTTTGGAAAGAGGTGTGGAGGTGTGGAGTTAAAAGATAAAGAATCAAATACAAAGTGGGAATTGTCACAGTTGCTCTTTGCTGATAATACTGTGCTTTTGGGAGATTCTGAAGAGAAGTTGCAAATGTCGGTGGATGAATTTGGTAGGGTATGTAAGAGAAGAAAATTAAAAGTGAATATAGGAAAAAGTAAGGGTATGAGGATAAAAAAAAGATTAGGTGACGAAAGATTGGATATCAGATTGGAGGGAGAGAGTATGGAGGAGGTGAATGCTTTCAGATATTTAGGAGTGGACGTGTCAGCAGATAGGTCTATGAAGGATGAGGTGAATCATAGAATTGATGAGGGGGAAAAGGGTGAGTGGTGTACTTAGGAGTCTGTGGAGACAAAGAACTTTGTCCGTGGAAGCAAAGAGGGGAATGTATGAGAATATAGTTGCACCAACACTTTTGTATGAGTGTGAAGCATGAGTGATGAATGTTGCAACGAGGAGAAGGCTGGAGGCAGTATAGATGTCATATCTTAGGGCAATGTGTGGTGTGAATATAATGTAGAGAATTCGTAGTTTGGAAATTAGGAGAAGGTGTGGGATTGCCAAAACTATTATCCAGAGGGCTGAGGAGGGGTTGTTGAGGTGGTTCGGACATGTAAGAGACAATGGAACAAAACAGAATGACTTCGAGAGTGTAAAAATCTTTGGGGGGAAAAGGCGGGGTGGGGGTGGGGCCCTAAAAAAGGGTTGGGGGGAGGGGGTAAAGGGGGTTTTGGTGCGGGGGGTTTGGACTTCCACAAACGGGGCATGACGTATTTGTTAGGAGTGAATGGAGGACAAAGGGTTTTTTAAATTACTTAACGTGCTGTTGGAGTGTGAGCAAAGTACTTTTTTAAAAGGGGATTTCGGGGAAAACCCCCCGGGCCGGACTTGAGCCCTGGAGATGGGAAGTCAGGGTCTGCACTCGGAAGGGGGGGGTTTTAAGGGTTGCAGTTTTAAAACTGTAGTGAAAAACCCCCTTCGGGCAAGACAGTGATGAAGTGAATGATGGAAAAAAGTTTTTTTTTTTTTCCGGGCCCCCCTGCCTTGGGGGAATGGGGCCGATGTGTTAATAAATAAATAAGTAAATATATTAAATTTATATTAATATATATATTTTTATATATATATATTTTAAAATATATATATATATATATGTATATATCAATAACAACACTGCACTACCCAAAGGGGTTTTCGAACCCATGCTGTTTTGGCCCGCCTCATGGGGAAAGAAAATGAAAGACGCTTTAGACCACGGACCACACAGCAAAGGAATTGTTGTGGGGTTCCCACCACACACACCCACACACACCACACACACACACAAAAAAAACACACACACACACACACAACACCCCCACACCACCACACACACACAACACCACACACCACACCCCAAACCCACACATACACAGCCCAAAGGGAAAAAAAACCGGGGTGTTTGGTGGAAACTTGGCGAACCAAGAAGAGCCACTCGAGCAGGGGCAAATTTTTGGGTTTAATGGGCGATTTCAACCACAGGGAGATGGGCGGGGAAAACCCCCTGGAGCCACATGGGGTCCCGAAACAGGGAGAGCCAAGATGATGGAGGGGTGGTCTTAAAAACCTCATATCAACTTTAAAGGGACAACCGAGGGGGGGAGGGTCCAGCAAAAACGGGTTTTTGTTTTCCCCCTGAGCATTTCCCAGACTTGAGGACACACTTAAGAGGGGCCCCTTTGGAGCAAGCGATCACTTGGTTCTGAGTTTTGATTATTTAGTAGAGTTACAATGGAGAAGGTAACGGGAACTGGGGGGGACGGGGCCAAACTAAAAAGGGGGGACTACACAGGTATGAGAAACTTCCTGCAGGGGGTTTCCGGGGGACAGAAATTTGGAAGGAAAATCAGAAAACGAGATGATGGAATATTGGAAAAAAAAAGTGAAAGGAGGCAGAGGAAAGTTTTTCCCAAGGAAACAGTTTTTTTTTGGGAAAAGAAAAAAAAAGGGTTCCTTGGTTTACCCAAAGGGTTTGTGGGGAGGAAAAAAACTAAGGGAAACAGAAAATTAAAAAGGAAACAGGACATGGGGACCCGGGAAAAAAACAAGGGAAAAAGTAGAAGACCAAAAAACGGAAATGCACGTTTAAGGAGGGGGGCCCCAGCAAAATATGAAAACGACTTAGATCAAAAGTCAAATTGACCCAAAAACTGCTGTAAAAGCCAATTAGGAAAAAAGAAACAGTAAAGGGCCAGGTGTTAAGGTGAGGAAAAAAAGGGGAGAACTCCCAAAAACGATCAAGAGGAAAGTGAAGAGCTCAAAACGATTTTTAAAGGGAAAAGTTTTTTTCAGTAGAAAAGGAAGGATCGGGGGGACAGACCAAGGGGGACCCCAAAAGGGGAATAAAACCAACAAGTGTTGGCGACTTTTTTTCAGATAGGAGGAGGTGAAAAAAAACTGCTAAGGACATCGATCCCTAAAAGGGAAAGGGCCCCCGGGACAACATCCCCCTTTGGGTCCTTAAGGGGGGAGCAGATATTTTGTGCTGCCATTTTCCAAACTTAAAACACTTTCCCCTGGAAACTGGGCAACTCCCTGGGGTAGGAAAGGGCAAATGTTTTCCCCATTTTTAAAAAAGGGGACAAAAAAGGGCCAAACTATAACCTGTGTCTTGACGTGTACAGTATGCAAAGTTATGGAGAAGATTATCGGGAGGAGGTGGTGGCCCCCCCCCTTGGGAACGGAAAAAGAGTTAAATCCCAACCACACGGATTCATGGAAGGAAAATTGTTTTAAAAAAAACCTTTGGATTTTTTATGAAAAAAATAACAGAAGTAAGACACGTGAGGAGGGGGGGGTTGTTTTAAAAATCTTTTTGGGGACTGCAAAAGGCCTTTGACAGTTCCTTAAAAGAGTTTAGTCCCAAAGTAGGCCCCAGGGGCATTTTAAACAGGAAGGGCACTGCAAGGGATCAAAATAACTAAAGGGGAACAAAAAACGAGTCAGGGTTTCGAAATTGATGTTCCAGTGGGAAACTGTGACGAGGGGGCCCCACGGGGGTCGGTCCTAGGCCAGTGCTTTTTTTTGGTATATGTGAACGAATGTTGGAAGGGTTAGATCAAAGTGTCCCTTTTTGCAGAGGATTGAAGTTAATGGGAAAAGAAAATCAGATGGGGCCCCAGGAGGACTTCAAAGAGACCTGGACAGATGGCACCTGGCCAAAGAAAATGGCTTCTCAAATTTTAAATTCCCTTTCCCAAAAATGCAAAAGTCATAAAAAGGGGGAAAGGGGCAAGAAGACCACAGACGGGAGTATAGGCTGGGTGGTCAAAGACTGAAAACTTCACTCAAGGAAAAGATTTTGGGGGTTGAGTTTTAACACCAGCATTTTCCCCGGGAAAAGAAACCCATCAATCAATAATGCTGCAGCAATGGGCGCCTGGAAAACCTGAGAACAGCTTTCCCCGATACCTTAGAAAGGAATCGTTAAGAACTGTACACCTTTAAATGTCGGGCCCCATACTGGAGTATGCAGCCCCCTTTTTGGGGAACCCGCACTGATAAAAAAACGCCCAAAAAACTAGAAAAAGGTAAAAAGGGTTTTTCGAAAGGTTAGTTCCAAGCTGGGGGAATGCCCTATGAAGAAAAATTTAAGGGGAAAATTTCGGCCTGACAAACACTGGGGGACAGGGGGCCCAGGGAAAAACAAAATAAGGGACAAAAAATCCGGGCGTGGAATAGAAAAGGGGGGCAAAGACGGGGATGTTCCAGGGGGGGGGCACAGAAACAAGAGGCCAAAATTGGGAAGTTAAAGACACAAATGAGTAAGGGATATTGGGAATATTTTTTTCAGTCATGAGTGAAAGGGCAGGGGTTTTTCCCTAAAAAAAGGGGACGTGGTGGAGGAGGAACCATACCTTTTTAAGACGGGGTTTGAAAAACCCTCACGGAGCGGGGAAAAGGAGAGGGCCCAGGGGAAACCGGAAGAGGCGGGGTCAGGAGCTAAGATTTCGCCCCCTGAAAATTAAAAATTAGGTGAGACAAATAGGTGGTAACACACACACACACACACCCCCACAAATATATATATTTATATATTTTTATATATATATATATTTATATATTTATTTATTATATTTATATATATTTTAAATATATTATTATTTTAAAAATAATATATTTTTTTTATAAAAATTTTTATAAAATTATAAATATTATTTTAATATATATATAATATTTTATATTTATATAATTTATAAATATTATATATTGTGTGTGGTGTGGGGGTTGTGTGTGTTGGGGGTACTCCCTTTTTGTACTCACCTATTTTGGTTGCGGGGGTCGAGTAAACAGCCCCTGGCCCCGCCTTTCGCTGATTGCAAACTAGCCCTCTCTCTCCCTGCCCCATGAGCTCTTTATACCTCCCCTTTAAAAAACTTTGTATGGTTCCTGCCCCCCCACATCCTTTCTGGGCTATTCCTTGGCCTGCCCAACCTTTGACGGGAAGAAAAAATTCCAACACCCTTTGATTCTCTGAGTTTTTCAATTTCCAATTGTGCCTCTTGTGTTGGGCCCATCTCGGAACCCCCGCCCTTTGTCCCCCTCGTCTTTTCCCCGGCAGGTATAATATGTCTTATCATGCTCCCTGCCCCCTTCTGGCCCCCGTGTCGTCGGCGATTTCCTCAACCTTTCTTCATGGGACAACCCCCGTAGCTCGGGACTAGTCTTGTTGAAAACCCTTTGGGCATTTCTCTAATTTTTTGGGACTTGCTTGACTAGGTGGGGAAATTCCAAACGGGTCCCTGCATACTCCAGGGGGGGCCCTTACGTAGATGGTTTTCAAGCTGTGTGGTGTGTGGTGTGTGTGTGTGTTTTATGTAGGTTTGTGTTGTTTGTATGTTTGAGGGATGTGCTCAAAACACCATGTACTTTTCGAAAATTAGGGGTATGGTCGGGAAAAATTTTTCAAGGGAACCAAAACTCTTTTTTGGCTCAATAACCCAAAGAACCTGTTTAAGACAAAGGGACGTGGGGTTTCAGCACTTTGCGGGAAAAAAACCTTGATAAATTCTACCTTAAAAAATTTCCCACCTTAAAAAGAGCTTATTTGCATATTGTTTTTTTACCCCCGCATGAGGGGATACCTGGGGGTTTTTTCCGGGGGGTTTAAACCCCCCCCCGGGGCCCGGGTCTATGATCGGGCCTCCCCGGGGAAATCAGGGCCTGATCAACCAGGCTGTTACTGCTGGTCGCACTCTAACGGGCGTACAAACCCCAAGGGGGGGAAACAATTTTGGAATTCCAGTAGTATTTGTTTTGTCGCTTTGGGGTTTAAAGCAGTGTATTAAGCAATTTTTCAGGGGTTTTACCCAACTATTTTGGCTGAGCAGCTGTTTAGTCTAATGCCGAAAATTTGCGGGCAAAATTTTTTTTTGCGAAATTTTTAAAACGGGTTTTTTAAAAGGCGAGTTTTATTTTATTGGCGAGTTCCCCCAAATGGCAACGGGGCAACGATGTCATTAAATAGTTTCAGATCGGCAGCTTCTCATTCATCACTAAAGGGACCTGGACGACCCCCGGAGGGGGATAAATATTGGGCTTTTTCCCTTTGAAACCTCTCCCCCTGTTCGCCTCAAAAGTAGGTCCCGGGGTGTTATCACTGTTGGGTTTTAAATTGAGGACAAGATTAAACCAAAGTTGCCCAAAATCCCCTTTGGCATTCCCAGGACTATCTATATAGTATTCGGGTGATGTCAGCAAGCCTGAACTCAGTGCAAGTGCCCCCCTTTTTCTCTGGAAGGGAAAAAAAATCACTGTTTTTTTTTTTTTATCCATTTTAAAATTTTACACTTGTTACTACATTACCAAACCCCGAAATTAAAAAAATTTTTCCCAAAATAAAACTGCTAATCTTAATTTCCCTCCCTGGGCACGAAAACAGAAGTGAAAACCCTTTGTTCCCCGAAAGGGCAGTGTTCCCCTTTTTATGAAATTTCCCATTTATTTTAAACATTATTTGTTTGGTAAAAGGGGAAAATTTAAATTAAAATAAAAAAAAATAATAAAAATTTTAAACCTTTTCTGCAGAAAATTTTTAACGGTTTTGCAGGGGGGCCGGTTACTAAAAAGGTGGGGGGTGTCGGGGTTTTCCCCCCCCTTTCGGGAAAATTTGGCAAAGGGGAAGGAGTTTCCCATGATCTTTTTTGGAAAAATTTCTTTTTTTTAATTTCTATTTAAAAAGGGATTCTTGTTCCTTTTTTTTCTTCCCCAAGCAAAGAGCAATATGCCCTTCTCTGTGGGTTGGAAGTGTCTTTTGGAACGCTTAACCCCTTTTATACCCCTTTTTTCCAAACCCCCAAAAAGTTTTGGTTAGGGTGTGTAGGTCCTTATGGGGCCCTCGGTGAGGTCTTTTCTTTTAAGTCGGTGTGGGGGTAAATCGTGTGCAGTTACGGTATGGGGGTCACTGTGAGAGGTTACTCGTGTAAATAAACTTTGTTTGAGATCACTGTTTTGGTCCGGGGGGGGGTTCCCTTTGAGGTAAACCCCGTGTGGGTCGCCCGGCGGGGTTTTCACTTGTTAAATTTCCATGTGTGGGGTTACTCGTGTGGTCATTGTGTGAATTGCTCGGGGGAAAACACACGGAGGTCCCTCGTGAAACGTCACTTGTGAGGTCCCCCATGGGGGCCGGGTTTCCCCCTTTAAAGGGCACTCGTGGGACGTTACTAAAACCCTTTTTGGGGCGTCACTTAGGGGGCCTGTGTGAGGTCACTTATGTGAGGTCACTTGTGTGATTTCCGTGACTGATGGGGGCAGTCTTGTGGGCCTAAAACTGCTACTCATCATGGAGGGTTTAAAAAAAAGGGTTCCCAAAATATTTTCATGTTGTTTAAAGTTTTCCCGGTTTATGGGTTTTGGGCCATTTGTGAAGGTCAAAAGTTCTGGTAAGGCCTTTAGTGAAGGGCCAATTCGGGAAGGACCAGCGAAGGTCACTTAAAAGGAAGGGCCATCAGGGGGGTCCCCCCAGTTCTTTGGGAAAGGGCCCCTTTAAGTCACAGTTTAGGTAAGGACCGGGGAAAAGGGCACTTTTCTTGGGAAGGCCATCAGTGAAGGGCACCAAATTAGGGGAAGGGGGGGGGGGGGGGGGGGGGGGGGGGGGGCCGTGAAGGGGCACAGTTCATGGAAAGGGGCCTTTAAGGTACAGTTCATGGAAACCCGGGAAGGTCACAGTCTTGGGAAGGTCTGCCAAAAAGGGCCCCAGGTTTAGGGTAAGGGGGCCCCGTGAAGGGCACAGTTCATGGGAGGACCATCGTGAAGGTCAGTTCTTTGGGAAGGACGATCAGTGAAGGGACATTTTATGGTAAGGGGGTAATGAAGGTTTACAGTTTTTATGGTAAGGGCCATCCCTAAAGTCAAGTTTTTTGGTAAGGACCATCAGTGAAGTCACAGTTCATGGGAAACCATCTGAAGGTTTACACTTTTATGGTAAGGGCCATCAGAGAAGGGGCACATTTTTAGGTAAGGGCCTTTAAGGTCACAGTTTTATGGTAAGGGGCCAGGGAAAGGGCACAGTTCAGGAAAGGACCATCAGTGAAAGGGCACTTCGGTAAGGGCCCTCAGTAAAGGGCACAGTTCATGGTAAGGGCCCGTGAAGGTCATTCATGGTAAAGGGCCCTTTGTGAAGGTCACAGTTTCATGGTTTAAAGGGCCTCAGGAAGGGCCCGTTCAGGGGAAAGGGCCGTGAAGGTCACTTAAAGGGAAGGACCCTCATGAAAGTTTCGTTCAAAAGGTTTGGACCCCGGTGGGAAAGGTTTTCCAAAAATTTTATGGTAAGACCCGGTAAGGTCACGTTCTTGGGAAGGTTGGGCCCGTTTAAGGTCACAGTTTTATAAAACCCTGAGGGTCCCCGTTCAAAGGTAAGGACCAGTTTAAGGTCACAGGTTTATGGTAAGGAAACCCCCCCCATTGAAGGTACAGGGTTTTGGGAAAAAGTGAAAGGGCAAAAGTTCATACAAGGAACATGAAGGTCCAGTTTTATGGGAAGGGCCAGTGAAGGTTTAAAAGTTCTGGGAAGGACCTTTATGAAGGGCACAGGTTTTTTGGTAAGGTCCACAGTGAAAGGGCCCAAAGTTCATGGTAAGGACCATGAAGGTTTCAGTTCATGGTAAGGACCATACTGAAGGTCACAGTTCATGGTTTAAAAAACCCGAAGGGGACAGTTCATGGTAAGGGGCCAACAGTGAAAAGTCCCCAGTTCATGGGGAAGGGCCATTTAGTATAGGGGCACATTCATGGTAGGACCAGGAAGGTCCCCCAGGGTTTATGGGAAGGACCACAGTGTGGTCACAGTTTAGGTAAGGTCATCAAAGAAGGTCCAGTCCGGGGGAGGGTTTTTCATGAAAATTGAGTACATTGTAATTTCGAATTGAAAACAGGGTGAATTTAAATGAAAAGGACAGGTTTAAGGGTGTCCTGGTTTTCTATAAAAGTTTTTTTTGGGTAAATTTCATATTTTATAATTTTATTCGTTTTTGTTTATTTGGACAAAGATACAAGTTGTTCAATTGATTGAATTTGTTTGGGGGGACATGCCGAAAGCCCCTTTTATGCAGAGCATTTTTGGGCAGGCTTAAAATTTTCTTTTAAAAATTTTCAAGCAATGAAAGATTCCCGTGTTAGAAATTTTCAGTAAAAAAAAATTTTTCAAAAATTTTCCCCCTTTAAAAAATACCCAAAATCTAGGGTTTCCTTTCATAGTGTCCAAAAATAGTTTTTTCCCATTTTTTTTTTCTTATTTTCTTTTATAAAAAAAAAAAAAAACATAGATCAAAGTTTTTTTTCAGTTTTTTTAAATGTAAAAAAAAAAAAAGAAGATTAATTTTTTTCATTTTTTTTCCAAAAGTTTAAAAAACGTAGAAACTACGTTTGGACAGTTCAAGGGTTTAAATAAATTTTAGTATTTGAAAAAATTTTAAATTTAAAAAAATTCGATACTGAAGCTTATTGTGTACAAATTTTTAAAATTAAAATGTTTTAACAAAAAAAGGGTCAAATTTTCTTCATGTAATTTAAAGTTTGTAGAAATTTCCGACCAAAATGAAAAGTAAAAGGGCACAAGTGCAAAATAATGTACATTTTTATTGTGGCAATGTTTCCTCTCCAAGAGCTTTGGGAAAAAGCTTGCAAAACTCCTGGAAGGGAAACGTTGCCACATAAAAATGGCACAATTTGTTGCAAATTTTGTCCTTTTTTCTTTCAATTTGCTATAAAGTTTTTCTTGAAGTTTTAAAATTTAAGTAATTGGGGGGAATTTTTTGGGAATGTTAAATACAGTGGAAACCCCCCGGGTTTTCCCATATTTTTTCAATCCCAAATATGTTAAAGGGGCCAGTAATGACCGAATTTGTTTCCCTTTTGGGGAAAATTGTGAATAGAAATTTTGTCCTTTTCAGACCCCCCAAAAATACAGTACAAACACACTTTCTAAATACACTTACATAATTGGTCGCATTTTGGAGGTGATCGTTTTTCGGGGGGCCCCCTTTTATTGAGTGTTGATTATTTTTAAAGTTCTTAAAACAAGGGAAAAGGGGCTAACCCCCCCTTTTTTCCTGAAACAGCCTGATTGCTTCATTGCCTGGTTTCTGTTTAACCCTTGTAGGTATAGTGCTTTTCCCGAAAAAATAATAATAAAATATTTAAATTTTAAACAGTATTTTTAAACTCGCCAAAACACTTATGTTTGTGTTAATTTTTTTTTCCCTTAAATTTTTATTTCCAAAATACATGTATTTTTGAAAGGGATGTTTTTTTTGCCTTTATTTTTTTAAGTTAAAAGCTGGGATACCAAAAGGGTTTAGTAAGTTTATTCAGGGCAGGTACACAAATACAGTTTATAAATTATCATACTTGTAGCATATGTGTAGATTACCTAGGAAAAAACCCCCCCAAAAAGTCAAAGTGACTTTATAAAAATTATAAAAGAACCTGGTTTTGCTTTTTTTGCAAACAAAAATAGGGCTTTGGCATCCTTGCTTTATACTGTCACGTAGGGATGAGTTTCTCTTTACCTTTTTTTTGATCACATCCATAAAAGGGAAATGGGAGGCTGTGCCGATTGTCCACATTTCCTTGGAAATTTGAAACCTGTTTTTCCCTTTATTTTTGACCTTAATGGCCTTCTTGCTTGATTTGTCCACCCTTTTCTTTGATAGTCCCCCTATTTGTTTTCAGATTCTCTGAAATTTTTGCTGAAAAAAAATTTTTCTACAAACCCAAAAAGGGCATCAACTAAATCTTTCAGTGGGGTGGCAAAAACATTTTGAAGTTCCAAAAGATGAGAAATTTTTTAATTACTCAGGGGAAAGGTAAACACAAGGAAAAATTTTAAAACTTCATCGAGTACAAAAAAATTCTGGGGCCCCAAAAAAGAGCGAAAACCCAACGTTTAAAGGGCCTGGGGTTTTATCATTCGGAGGAACTCACCTTTAAAAACCATAACATTGTTTAATCGAAACTGCCTAGAAAAAAAGACAGTATGGATAATTTAAACCCCCCCCAGGAAAATAGGGAGGCCAAAACCCATGATGACACCTTAAACCTTATTTAAAATTTGGCTGGGAAAATTTTGCACACTAAAAAGCACCTTTCAGGGAGGTGAAATTCTGTCCCCAGAAAAAAGTACAGGAACCTTCCCCGGGGGCCCCATAACGGGAGATAAAACAAACCCCAAATTTCGGGACGCTTGAGGGTTTCCCAAACCTTTTCCCCGGGGAAAGGGCGGGAAAAGATACATATTATATACACCTGGAAAATCCAGGGGAAATAGTAACGAACTTTCCCCAAAAGAAAATCAACCCCACTACAAAAGCAAAAAACTTGGGAGACATGCCCAAAATCCCCCCAATTTAAAAGCCCGGGGTCCCCGCCGTTAAGAAAAACCATTTCCCAAAAAAGTGCGGGGCCCCGAACTGGTTTTAAAATTTCCTCCCCCGCATACATAAGGGGGGTTACCAACAAACCCTGGCAGTTTTTCAAGCAGGCACTGGACAAACCTAAAGGCGGTTCCTGAAAGCCGGGCTGTGGCTTGTACGTTTTGGTTTGGGCGTGCAGCCAAGGGAGTAAAAAGGCCCCGGTTGTTTAGGGTCTGATCCACCATGAAGGGGCCCGGTCACAGGGCCCCGGGGGCGGGGGCGTTGCCCCCGGGAAACTCTCTCCCGGTAAAAATCTCCAGGTAAAAATGTGACTTTCTTTTTTTTCCATGCCATTTCAAATTTTTCCCCTACAAAAACCCCTTGCTGTTTCAGCACTTTAAAAATTCATGGAGTTTTTTGTGCTTTCCCCGATTAAAAAATTTAAAATTTAGAAGTTAAATTATTAAAAACGATTAAACACATTAAAATGTTTAAAAGAGGTGTTTTTTTAAAAAAAGGTACATAATTTTAAAAAAAGACTTGCCATAGCTTTTTAGGGTTTGTAAACATAAAATAATGTTTAATTTCAAAACCCCCAAAATTTTTTGTATAAAAAAAAATTATAATATGTTTTTAAAAATTGTATGGCTGGGGTCAGGGGAAAACCCGGACTGTTGAGGGGGTTTTCTCACACAAAAAAAAGGGGGATTGGCAGAACAGCGAAACAAAATCACCAAGACGGGAGGGGCAACCCCTTTGGGCAGCTGAAGTGTTTGGGAGATGAGGTGTAAAAATGCTGTGACCAATATGGTGATTCAAATACGGGAACCTGATTTTGAGGGCACCACTTTAGTTTTTTTCCTTAATTTTTAAAGGGGGGGCATTTGTTTTTACAAAATGCCCGTACCACATGCGTTTTTTACTTTATACATAAATACATTTTTTTTTTTATACTTTTTTTTTATTTTATTCTATTTTTATTTTTTACTTTTTATTTTTATATTGTTACTTTTTGGGCCCGGAAATAGCTGTTAAGTTTTACTTGGAAATATTTTAAATGGGTGAGAAGACAGAAATTTCCCGAAGGTCCCACTTTTTTTTGGCACAAACCAATTTCTTTAGAAGCCATTGGTTTAAATTTCCTTTTAAATAATGGGTTAATAAAGTCACACAAAGGGCTCTAATTTCCGGAAAAATTAAAAGAGAATTTAGATGTATGCATGAGTGAGCACAACCAAAAAAATGGCACAGGGAATCTCAGGGGACAGTGAACATAGACAATCCCTTTAAAATTGTCTTTGGGCCCCTTAAACCGGGCCCAAAAGTTTGGGGTTAGTGGGAAATTTAATTGATTCTTCAGAAGACAACCCGACATTATCACTGCAGAAAAAAGCAAATTATGGGGCTTTTGTCCATTTTGTCTGATAATTAGTGTTTGTCCAACCTATTTTTTTTTTGCTAAAGATTGTCAGAATCCATGTAGGTGTGGTCCATTAATGAGAGGCTTAACTGTATTGTGGCTTGAGTAATTTGTAAATAACCTGCACTTAGGGAGAAACTTATGATCTGTCCTGAACTGTTGTCCAGGATGGACCAAAACAGTGTCACATTTTCCTTTCCTGAATAAGGGTTATTTGTGAATTTTTAGATTACTGGTAGAGACAGAAGGTGAAATATGTATTAAACTAATATACGTATTATAGTTGGATTTAAAAACATAGCATGTTACCATTTTCTCAGCTTGAAGTATTAACGGCATTGATAATGTGGATCCTAAATCAAAACAGAATTCAGTTTTTCTGGAGTAAGCAATTTGACCTTAGAAGTGAATTATTTATTAATAGGGGTCTTTTATATGAACAAAATATATGAATGTTAAAAAAAATATTTTTTAATTTTATATTTGTTTTCTTACAGAACTGGCTGTCTGGTGAAAGTAAATGAACAAGAAGTGGCACTTTTCCGTTTTGGTAATGTTGTTTATGCCATATCTGAACACTGCCCCCATTCAGGTTGGTACTAGGTATTTACTGTTGAATTTAACTCTACAGGCGAATAAAATTAGTCTTCATATATGTTGCCTTCTGTTCTCAGCACGTTGTTCGGTCTATGTTCCCCTTAAATATTTTCTTCCATATTGAATGTCACAAAGGCTATCTCTGATGTTCACTACAACTGGGAAATCTTTGCTATTTCCCTTCAAGTGGGTTAATGCTTCTTTTGGAATATACGGCAATAAAGAGAATAAGCTTGTTCAGTATACCAGGTAAAATGTATCTTTATTATAACTAAGTAACTCCTGTATCTTCACCATCTCTGTTCAGTCACTCCACAAACCTGATATATATGTATATATAGATAAAATAAAATATACCCCCTCCACACAACTCACACATGATAAAGCTCTTGGAGAAGGGACAAGAGCCTCATCGTGTGTGTGTGTGTAGAGGGGATATATTTTATTTTATTTATCATACGTATTTTTTTTTTTTTTTTACTTAAAGGGGGACCCCTACACATAGGAGACATAGAGAGCCTTCCTGACCAGTCACTTTGTGTCAGGTGTCCATATCATGGTTGGAAATTTAACCTCGTGACAGGTAAGTGGATTAAATTTTAGTCATTCACTGAACAGTTGTTATTCACACTGTAATACTCTATTCATTGGCAGAATATGAATAGAATATGTTTTACATAATATACAATGGAACTCCATATAGCCAAACTTCAGATTTGTAAAAAAATTCGAAAATTTTAAAAAACTGTTTAAAAAATTCCCCTAAAATAAAAAATTTTCAAAGGATAGAAAGATTTACCAAAATCACAATGAAAGTCACAGTTTTTGTTTTGCTTTTTTCTGCTACCCAGAACATTGTTGTTGACCTTTTTGGACATTTTGTGCCTTTTTTTTGTGAATTTTAAGATATTTTTTTACCATATCTCTTGGAATTGGTTCCCTGTACAGGATATTGTAATCTCCTAAAAAATATTTAAAAATACAGTCCTTCAGTATGGGTACTGCACAGTATGCTGTACAATTTAAAAATAACTTTAAATCCCTCATTTTAGGGAAGTAAATGAAAATTTTTAACTTTAGGTACCTTATGTGCAATGTTCTAGATTCTATCATTTGTTCAGATGCTTTAGCATGAAAATAAAATTTTTTTTTTTATTTTATTACCCTTGAATTGTTCTAAACATAAGGCCGAATTTAAATAAATTTAAAAATTACCTTTTCATCTGTATAATACTTTGACTCAAAAGGGTGCCATTACTTCTTGCTAGTTTATGGAAAAAACAGGTGTGATTCTATTTTTACCCTTTCTAGCTTTTTTTAAAACTTTAAAATCTCAGTTTAAAAAACGAAAGAACCTTTCTTATTTGTTTACCTATTGGGATTTCAGAAGTAGTTATTTGAGGGGGTTTCCCCTCTTTAAAAGGTTTTTTGCTTTAATTTGTTTCAAAATTTCCAGTGGGTTTTACACACCTATTATCCCCCAGTCTTGTGTTTTGGGAAGAAACATTTTCCAGACACTGTTTCCCACACATTAAACAATTTTAATTTGTTCTTGGTGTGGTCATAAGAAAATTTTTCAGATTTTTATATGCAGTTCTACAGGGGTTGTTAACGTTGATGTTTTTCGTCTTTTTTTATTACTTATATTTCCCTTTGGGTACAGCATAGCTTCCAATCATCTTTTTAGATTTTTTTTTTTAAACATGCATAACAGAATTGTTTTACTAAGTGGAGTACTGTACATATCAAAAAGGGTGACTGACACTTTTAATTCTTCACTCACAAATAGTCATTTGTTGTGTAGGACAACCCTATGAAAAGTAAAAGGTATCACAAGCACTTTATTTATATATAGTTTTTTTTTGTGTGTTCACATGCATGTATGTGCTCACCTATTCTTTCCTGTTTGTGGTTGCAGAGGTCGATTCTCAGATCTTGGCCCTGCCTCTTCAGATTCACTTCCTCTGTTGAACCTGCTCTTAAAACTATTTATGTAGTGTGCCTCCACCACTTCCTCATCAGATCATTTCCAATTCCTGACCATTCTGAGGCTGAAGAAATGCTTCCTAACATCCTTGTGGCTCATATATGACCAGCTTCCAGCAGTGTCCCCAAATTCTTGTTTCTTACTTCTCAAAGACCCTTGTGGATTTAGTGCTTAGTTATAATTATAATTAATCACCTCTCAAACAGCCTGTCCCCTTCTACCTCATCAATTCCCGAGTATTGTGTATGTTAGCGTTGTCTCCCCTAGTCCTGTCCTTGAAAGACCATTTGCTCTTACCAGTTCCGTTTCAGATTGCTGAAATACTTGGTTAACATGAAACATGATCTTTTTAAGAGAAACAGACTAAAGTCCTTTCACTTAGGTTATGTTAAGGGTTCTACTGCTTATTACCCCTCAGGGAAGGTTCCTTGATGTTGGTGAGGGGCTCTTGATTTAGGGAATTTGGGATCTGAAATCCAGTTCCCCGAATTAACCCTGAATGCCTTCCACTTCCCCCCCAGGCGCTGTATAATCCTATGGGTTTAGCGCTTCCCCTTGATTATAATAATAATAATAATAATAATAATAATAATACTGCTTATTAACCATATAGTTCAGTCTCAGACTAAGTATCCTCAGTTGGAAAGGAAACCCCTTTGTAAAATTTAAATTTAAGTGTACGTATATTGAATGTTAAAAAAGTTTGCAAGGTTTATGATTAAATTTTAAACCTGCAGTTTACCTGGAGAGAGTTCCGGGGGTCAACGCCCCCACGGCCCGGTCTGTGACCAGGCCTCCTGGTGGATCAGAGCCTGATCAACCGGGCTGTTACTGCTGGCTGCACCCAAACCAACGTACGAGCCACAGCCCAGCTGGTCAGGAACCGACTTTGGTGCTTGTCCATGCCAGCTTGAAGACTGCCAGGGGTCTGTTGGTAATCCCCCTTATGTATGCTGGGAGGCAGTTGAACAGTCCTGGGGCCCCCTGACACTTATTGTATGGTCTCTTAACGTGCTAGTGACACCCCTGCTTTTCATTGGGGGGATGTTGCATCGTCTGCCAAGTCTTTTGCTTTCGTAGTGAGTGATTTTTCGTGTGCAAGTTCGGTACTAATCCCTCTAGGATTTTCCAGGTGTATATAATCATGTATCTCTCCCGCCTGCGTTCCGGGGAATACAGGTTTAGGAACCTCAAGCGCTCCCATAATTGAGGTGTTTTTATCTCCGTTATGAGCGCCGTGAAGGTTCTCTGTACATTTTTCTAGGTCAGCAATTTCACCTGCCTTGAAAGGTGCTGTTAATGTGCAGCAATATTCCAGCCTAGATAGAACAAGTGACCTGAAGAGTGTCTCATGGGGTTGGCATCCCTAGTTTTAAGGTTCTCATTTTCCATCCTGTCATTTTTCTAGCAGATGCGATTGATACAATGTTATGATCCTTGAAGGTGAGATCCTCCGACATGATCACTCCCAGGTCTTTGACGTTGGGTTTCGCTCTATTTTGTGGCCAGAATTTTTTTTGTACTCTGATGAAGATTTAATTTCCTTGTGTTTACCATATCTGAGTAATTGAAATTTCTCATCGTTGAACTTCGTATTGTTTTCTGTAGCCCACTGAAAGATTTGGTTGATGTCCGCCTGGAGCCTTGCAGTGTCAGCAATGGAAGACACTGTCATGCAGATTCGGGTGTCAAACTGCAAAGGAAGACACGGTGCTGGGCTGACATCCTTGTCTATGTCTGATATGAGGATGAGGAACAAGATGGGAGCGAGTACTGTGCCTTTTTGAACAGAGCTTTTCACCGTGCTGCCTCGGACTTTACCTTTTTGATGACTACTCTGTGTTCTGTTAGTGAGGAAATTATAGACCATCGACTGACTTTCCTGTTATTCCTTTAGCAACACATTTTTGTGCGCTATTAGCCATGGGCAAACTTGTTGAAGGCTTTTGCAAAGTCTGTATATGTATATTGCATCTGCATTCTTTTTGTCTTCTAGTGCATCTAGGACCTTGTCATAGTGATCCAATAGTTAGACAGACAGGAGTGACCTGTTCTAAACCCATGTTGCCCTGGGTTGTGTAACTGAGGGGTTTCTAGATGGGTGGTGATTTGCTTCTTAGGACCCTTTCAAAGATTTTTATGATATGGGATGTTAGTGCTATCGGTCTGTAGTTCTTTTCTGTTGCTTTACTGCCCCCTTTGTGGAGTGGGGCTATGTCTGTTGTTTTTAGTAACTGTGGGACGACCCCCGTGTCCATGCTCCCTCTCCATGGGATGGAAAAGCAGTTCTTGATGAACACGGAGTTCCATGAGTCTGGCCCTGGGGCAGAGTGCATGGGCATGTCATTTATCGCCTGTTTGAAGTCATTTGACGTCAGGATACATGGGAAATAGGCTTGTGTTAACCAAATTCTGTGGCTCTCTCATAAAAAATTCATTTTGATCTTCGACTCAGCCCTGGTTAGGGGCTTGCTAAAAACTGAGTCATATTGGACTTGAGTAGCTCACTCATTTCCTTGCTGTCATCTGTGTAGGACCCATCTTGTTTAAGAGGGGCCCATTACTGGACATTGTTCTCGACTTTGATTTTGGGATAGGAGAAGAATACTTTGGTTTCTTTCGATTTCATTTATGGCTTTTAGTTCTTCCGTATTCCTGACTCCTATAAGTTTCCTTTAGCTTAAGTTCGATGCTTGCTATTTCTCTGACCAGTGTCTCCCTACGCATTTCAGACATATTGACCTCTTTTAGCCGCTCTGTTATTCTTTTCCGTCGCCTGTAAAGGGAGCGCCTGTCTCTTTCTATTTTACATCTTCTACTCCTTTTTCTTAGAGGAATAAGCATTGGTTTTCTGAAATGCTGTCTTAAAATGGCACTTAAATTTCATTCTTAAAAGCCCTCTAACATTGTTTTTATTAAGTTTATTAATATTTACCTGCTTTTCAGGTAGATGTCACCATCCAAAGACACGACAAGATTTATCTGCCATGGTTTTTCCAGTAAAAGTCAACCCACAAAATGGGGAATTGGATATTGGATTTAGTGAGTTTAATCCATTCTATTTCACCACACCTCTACTTGAAACCTTTGTTAAGAATTGTTTTTATTTCAGAGAGCATATTTTTATTTTATATGTATAAAATATATATATATATAATTTTTTTTCTTGATAATGATTTGAAATAAATTTTTAGATTTTCATATTTTTTTGTCAAAGCAGCTAGTTTATTGTGCTCCTATTTTTTTTTTTTTCAACAAGTTGGCCGTCTCCCACCAAGGCAGGGTGACCCAAAAAGAAAGAAAATCCCCAAAAAGAAAATACTTTCATCATCATTCAACACTTTCACCACACTCACACATTATCACTGTTTTTTGCAGAGGTGCTCAGAAAAACAACAGTTTAAAGTACACAT
>NC_069415.1:4857689-4950189 GCF_026875155.1 Cherax quadricarinatus
ACATCACTAAGGCTCTTGACTCACATGACTCTTAACAACATGCTCGTTGGAGGAGCCAGTTACAGATACTCAAAAATCAGAAAGGAAAAAGGAATTAATGAATAATTTTTATGGATTCCATCACACCCGTTCATAATAAAGTTGAGAAGTTTGCCAAAGAAAGTACTATGAGGGAAAATGTAGACGGAGATTTTGGTTTATCTGTGACTAGCATTAGGCATAATATTAGGAGAGAAGTAAATATTGAAAGGAATGCCATAGGAATAATTAGATCTAACACTCACTATGATACCCTGAACTTAAATAAGTGAGTTTGTGGAGTAATTTGCAATATGATCAGGTTTGGTTACAAGTATTTCTGGCAGTTTGGTTGACACATATATGATGATCGAACCAAATGCAATGTATGTGGCCAGCCATGTGGTCACTATCTTGAACACTCTGAGTTTGATTGTCCACTTATTGAGGAATATAGAGATAGACAGCATAATAAATTTGTGATAAGTCAAGTTATCTTATTAATGAAAGTTAATATACCAGACATATTAAGCAAATATCCTAAATTTGCTGGCAACAGGAGAGTTAATCGTAGGTATGTACCCAGATGTACTCCTGTTAACCCTTCTGGAGCCTAGTTCCTAAGCCTATGGGCCCTCTCTCTCTCTCTCTCTCTCTCTCTCTCTCTCTCTCTCTCTCTCTCTCTCTCTCTCTCTCTCTCTCTCTCTCTCTCTCTCTCTCTCTCTCTCTCTCTCTCTCTCTCTCTTTCTCTCTCTCCCACCTTCCTTCCCTCCACTGCTACCCCAGAATGTGCCTCATAACAAGACAATTTGGCAACCCACCAAACGAATTATCAAAACAGTAGTAATTGTGCTAACGCTCTTGTTTATTTTGACATTGAAAACATAAATAAAAGCCTTACAGTTTTCAGTAGTGTCAGGATCCACCTTCTTGAAGACTTCAGTAGTGTCAGGAGCCTCCTTCTTGAAGGCTTCATTAGTGCTGGATTTTACTTCTTGAAGGCTTCAGTAGTGTCGGGATCCTCATTGAAGGCTTCAGTAGTGTCGGGATCCTCATTGAAGGCTTCAGTAGTGTCGGGATCCTCATTGAAGGCTTCAGTAGTGTCAGGCTCTCCTTTCTTGAGGCTTCACTAGCGTAAAGGTCATTTTTCTTCTGGAAAGCTTCAGTGGTGTCAGAATCCTCCTACAGTTGCATCAGTAACTATACAGTTTCTCTCAAAATCTGACCAACTTGTGTCTTTGATGATATTAGTTCCGTCTTTCTAACATCAAGGTGGTATGTCGTCAGGTCACCCAGCTTAGGAAGTGTCCTAGTCTCTCTCATTATTCTCATTATTGACACATTTTGCTAATGTTGTGATAGCAGTTTTGTTCTCTTCAAACTTCTCGTTTCTCTTTCTTTTTCTGGCAATGCTAAGATTTTTCTCTCGTTCATCATAAAATTTCACCTCAGCCTTCCCCAGCGGCATTCCAGCCCTCCTCAGCGACATCCCAACCCTTCCCAGTGATATTCCAGCCCTCCCCAGCATCGCCCTGTTCCTCCTCAGGATCATCCAGCCCTCCCCAGCATCACCCCGTCCCTCCTCAGGATCATCCAGCCCTCCCCAGCATCACCCCGTCCCTCCTCAGGATCATCCAGCCCTTCCCAGCATCACCCCGTCCCTCCTCAGGATCATCCAGCACTCCCCAGCATCACCCCGTCCCTCCTCAGGATCATCCAGCCCTCCCCAGCATCACCCCGTCCCTCCTCAGGATCATCCAGCCCTCCCCAGCATCACCCCGTCCCTCCTCAGGATCATCCAGCCCTCCCCAGGATCACCCCGTCCCTCCTCAGGATCATTCAGCCTTCCCCAGCATCACCCCGTCTCTCAGAATCATCCAACCCTTCCCGGTATCACCCCGTCCCTCCTCAGGATCATCCAGCCTTCCCCAGCATCACCCCGTCTCTCCTCAGAATCATCCAACCCTTCCCAGTATCATCCCGTCCCTCTTCAGGATCATCCAGCCCTCTCCAGCATCACCCCGTCCCTCCTCAGGATCATCCAGCCCTCCCTAGCATCACCCTGTCCCTCCTCAGGATCATCCAGCCTTCCCCAGCATCACCCCGTCTCTCCTCAGAATCATCCAACCCTTCCCAGTATCACCCCGTCCCTCCTCAGGATCATCCAGCCCTCCCTAGCATCACCCTGTCCCTCCTCAGGATCATCCAGCCTTCCCCAGCATCACCCCGTCTCTCCTCAGAATCATCCAACCCTTCCCAGTATCACCCGTCCCTCCTCAGGATCATCCAGCCCTCCCTAGCATCACCCTGTCCCTCCTCAGGATCATCCAACCCTCCCCAGCATCACTCCGTCCCTCCTCAGGATCATCCAGCCCTCCCCAGCATCACTCCGTCCCTCCTCAGGATCATCCAGCCCTCCCTAGCATCACCCTGTCCCTCCTCAGGATCATCCAACCCTCCCCAGCATCACCCCGTCTCTCCTCAGAATCATCCAACCCTTCCCAGTATCACCCCGTCCCTCTTCAGGATCATCCAGCCCTCTCCAGCATCACTCCGTCCCTCCTCAGGATCATCCAGCCCTCCCTAGCATCACCCTGTCCCTCCTCAGGATCATCCAACCCTCCCCAGACTATACACCCCGTCCCTCCTCAGATCATCCAGCCTCCTAGCATCACCCTGGTGCCCTCCTCAGGATCATCCAGCCCTCCCCAGCATCACCCCAGCAACACCGCTCTTCTCCCACTTCTGTATGAAACAATGACCTAGCGGTACAGCTCGTTAGCATCAGAGGACAAGGCCTGGAGGACATATCAAAGGAGCTGCAAGGTGGTCACCCACAATTGGAAACACCAACAGTCATGATCAACGCTTTAAGACAAGGGCGTCCCAGTTTTGTAATCAACAATGGGCCCAAGATTTCCAACAGCCTCCCATCAGTCATAAGAGGAAACTACCAATAGATCCTTCGCCGTCTTCAAGAAGGTACTTGATAAGTTCTTTGTGACAGTTCGTATTCACCCGGGCTGTGGTTCATTCGTTGGACTGTGTGCGGCCAGCAGTAACAGCCTGGGTGATCAGGCCTTGGTCCACCAGGAGCCCTGGTCTAGGACCTGAGGGACTGACCACCTCAAAACTTCAAGGGTGATAGACTGATTACATCGTCTTCAAGTCTCTTCTGCTTCTATGAACTTTTCTGTACTCGACTGACGAAGCCTACTGTGTAGGCGAAACGTTTCGAAATAGAGATACCTAACTGTTGCATATGTGTCTTACCTAACAACCTGTCGGTATTTTATACCATTTTAATGTTCAATGTGAGTGTGTGTATTCATATATGGTAGCAAGGGTCAAGTCTCAGCTCCCGGCCCCGCCTCTTCACTGTATATGTGCGGGTGTGTGCGTGCAGAGGTTACATAATAGCTAGAGCAGAAGGTGTAGTAATGTATATTTACGTTTAATAATACTTCAAGGAAGCTGCAGACCTTCCTCTGATCTTCGACGTACATGTGACTTATGTCGTGAGTTCTCTCTTACAACTTGGCCTGACACCAAAGTATTTGTTGATGATCAAGACACATGTGCAACAGCTGGGTATCTTTATTGTTGGAACGTTTCGCCTGCACAGTAGGCTTCTTCAGTCAAATACAAAGGCAGCAGGTGTAGTAGTGAAATGAAGATGATGTAATCAGTCCACCAACCTGGAGAAATAGTTTGAGGTGGTCAGTCCCTCACTGACTGACCACCAATAAAGATACCCAGCTGTTACACATGTGTCTTAATCATCAACTTGTCGGTATTTTATACAATTTCCAGCCAGACTGTTGACTGCTTGAGTCAGGCTGGCCGCTGTGTGCAGGGCTAGCTAGCCATCACAGCCTGGATAAGCCTATCATAACAAGCACAACTCCTCGATTATTTGCATAAGACTCATTTATATTACAACATAATCACAGCGCCCATCCAAGAACCGACACAAGATGACTGAAGAAGCTATGATTACCTTGGAAATACTCCGAGAAACTCAAGTGAAGATCCAAGAAGAAGGAGAAGCAGCATCCGGCAGGCACCTCCTCAGTGACTACCAAAATAAGTGTACAGAAATACAGGACTATCAGCCGAGATGTCTCCCTGCTGGACAAAACATTAAAATGTCAGGGAAAATCAATCTTGTTTCATTTATTTTACGTCCTTGTAAGAGGAATACCATAAGCGAAGTTTGCGAAAGAAATTATCCTCGTGGATGACTCGAACATATCAAAAAAACATAGAAAACAAAATTCCACCTTCGGAAGAAATGCAAAATTGATATGAAGTATATAGAAATGTGAAAAAAAATCATTTGAAATAACAGAGCGACCTGCAAGTAATCAAGGAAAGACGGTAATATACACACGCAGATGTTAACAGCGAGGTGGTGGGCATAACTTCGAGGGAAACTGACCTACACGAACTTCACAGACAGTGAACTGGTTAGCAAATACTGTTGAATTTACAGAAGTTGTAAGACCTTACTCGTGGGGTACTACTGTGTCCGCTACACCTGTCAGGGTGAAGGCTGTGCTGATGGTGCTTCAGTTACCATACTGAGACCACAGTCATGATACCAACACCACAGCTACTATACTGGGAGCACTACAATGATACCAACACCACAGCTACCAGTTATGGTGTACCGTAGTTCGATCGCTAGCGAACTCAGCTCACACACTGAGGTCGGGGGTTTGAATCACCTCTGGTACGGATGGAAAACATTAGGGACGTGTTTCCGTAAGGCACCTACTGTCCCTGTCCCTGTTCACCCATCAGTTTAAAATGGGTACCTGGATGTTAGTGGACTGGTGTGAGTCGTATCCTGGGGCAAAACTGACCTAATTTGTCCGAAATGCTGAGCATAACAAGAAGCTTTCTATATAGTAGTATGTCACTGATGTCAGCTATGGTTTGTATACCTTGTACATATACTTGTAGTAAATAAAGATATTATTATATTATTATACTGAGACCACTACCATGATACCAACTCCACAACTACTCTACTGAGACCACTACCATGATACCAACTCCACAACTACTCTACTGAGACCACTACCATGATACCAACTCCACAACTACTATACTGAGACCACTACAACGACCAGCACCACAGTTACCATACTGAGAACACTACCGTGATACCAGCACCACAGCTACCATGCCAGGAACTCTGCCTACCTTACTTCCAACGGGCAAAGCGACCCTGATGTAAACTCCCACAAGTCAGTAAGAGCAGTAAGCTGAAGCAGCCGTAAAAGAGAATTAATGAAAATCTTTAAAAGTACTTTGTATACCTCCACCGTGACAAGTGTATTCAGGTATGGACATCGGAGTTTGAGAACCATTTTTTTTTTAAACCCCTACAAAAAAGTCCAACGCGTTGCAAGGAAAGTCTTTACGGAAATCATTCGTCTCTCTCCTTCTAGGATAGGTTAAGGACACTCCCAACTCTTGCAGACGCAGCGTGACGTGGCTCCTCTCATACACGCGAGTACAAGGTACTCAAAGGTGTCGGCAGAGCAAACAGTGAGAGTCTGTTGGAAATGAGAGTCACAAGGACGAGAGAGCATAGGTGGGAGTTGAGTACACAGATCTTCCACAGAGATATTAGGAAATACTTCTTGAGACTTTAGGTGATAAGCAAGCGGAACGAGTTTAATGAGAAGGTGGGGGAGGGGGAAGCAATCTCCATACACAGTTACAAGAATAGGCATAATACGGGACAGAAGGCCAGGAATCAGTAAATGCCAACTAAATTTTGTAGCCAAGAAGCTAGGCCAAGAACTGACTCTCGACTTCCTCGAAAACCCAACTCGACAGACACAGAGTGATAAATAAATACACACACTATGACATACGGTGAGGGATTTCGAGAGTTTTCTTATTGTTGTAACCCTGCCCGAGGCCAGGTGTCTCTGTTGAACCTGTGAGCGTCATGTTATTTGTTCCTGCCACCTGCAGGGCACCAGCTATCACAGTCTGGTCAGCCAGGCACCACCTGCACAGTAATCCTCGTCCATCCAGAAGATTTCTAGGTTTCTTCGGCCGATTTTTTTTTTCATATCGTAGAGTTGTTGACTCAATGTAAACGTTGAGGATTTTTTAATAATTATTATTTCGTTTATGATGAGTGGCTGAGGTTCTCACACCACTGAGGTTCTCACATCGCTGAAGTTCTCACACCACTGAGGTTCTCACATCGCTGAGGTTCTCACATCACTGAGGTTCTCACATCACTGAGGTTCTCACACCACTGACGTTCTCACATCGCTGAGGTTCTCACATCACTGAGGTTCTCACATCACTGAGGTTCTCACATCACTGAGGTTCTCACATCACTGAGGTTCTCACATCGCTGAAGTTCTCACACCACTGAGGTTCTCACATCGCTGAGGTTCTCACATCACTGAGGTTCTCACATCACTGAGGTTCTCACATCACTGACGTTCTCACATCACTGAGGTTCTCACATCGCTGAGGTTCTCACACCACTGAGGTTCTCACATCGCTGAGGTTCTCACATCACTGAGGTTCTCACATCGCTGAGGTTCTCACACCTGAGGTTCTCACATCGCTGAGGTTCTCACACCACTGAGGTTCTCACATCGACTGAGGTTCTCACACACTGAGGTTCTCACATCGCTGAGGTTCTCACACCACTGAGGTTCTCACATCGCTGAGGTTCTCACATCACTGAGGTTCTCACATCACTGAGGTTCTCACATCGCTGAGGTTCTCACATCACTGAGTTCTCCTACATCAACTGAGGTTTCTCACATCACTGAGGTTCTCACATCACTGAGGTTCTCACATCACTGAGGTTCTCACATCACTGAGGTTCTCACATCACTGAGGTTCTCACACCACTGAGGTTCTCACATCACTGAGGTTCTCACATCACTGAGATTCTCACACCACTGAGGTTCTCACATCACTGAGGTTCTCACATCACTGAGATTCTCACATCACTGAGGTTCTCACATCACTGAGGTTCTCACACCACTGAGGTTCTCACATCACTGAGGTTCTCACATCACTGAGATTCTCACACACTGAGGTTCTCACATCACTGAGGTTCTCACATCACTGAGTTCTCACATCACTGAGGTTCTCACATCACTGAGTTCTCACATCACTGAGGTTCTCACATCACTGAGGTTCTCACATCGCTGAGGTTCTCACATCACTGAGGTTCTCACATCGCTGAGGTTCTCACATCACTGAGGTTCTCACATCACTGAGGTTCTCACATCCTGAGGTTCTCACATCACTGAGGTTCTCACATCACTGAGGTTCTCACATCACTGAGGTTCTCACATCACTGAGGTTCTCACATCACTGAGGTTCTCACATCACTGAGGTTCTCACATCACTGAGGTTCTCACACCACTGAGGTTCTCACATCACTGAGGTTCTCACATCACTGAGATTCTCACACCACTGAGGTTCTCACATCACTGAGGTTCTCACATCACTGAGATTCTCACATCACTGAGGTTCTCACATCACTGAGGTTCTCACACCACTGAGGTTCTCACATCACTGAGGTTCTCACATCACTGAGATTCTCACACCACTGAGGTTCTCACATCACTGAGGTTCTCACATCACTGAGATTCTCACATCACTGAGGTTCTCACATCACTGAGGTTCTCACATCACTGAGGTTCTCACATCACTGAGGTTCTCACATCACTGAGGTTCTCACATCACTGAGGTTCTCACATCACTGAGGTTCTCACACCACTGAGGTTCTCACATCACTGAGGTTCTCACATCACTGAGGTTCTCACATCACTGAGATTCTCACATCACTGAGGTTCTCACATCACTGAAGGATTCTCACATCACTGAGGTTTTCACATCACTGAGGTTCTCACATCACTGAGGTTTCACATCACTGAGGTTCTCAAACATCACTGAGGTTCTCACAATCACTGAGGTTCTCACATCACTGAGTTCTCACACCACTGAAGGGTTCTCACACAACCTTGAGGTTCTCACATACATGAGGTTCTCACATCACTGAGGTTTCACACCACTGAGTTCTACACCATGTAGGTATACTTCAATCACTGAGGTTACTGCACATCTACTGAGGTCTCACATCACTAGGTTCTCACATCACGAGTTAGATGCATCGCTTAGGAGAACTAGGTAATTAGATTAATTGCAACCAACACCAATGGAAATAGTCACCTTTAGACCTTAATTCGGAGCTATATCAAGTAGATTACTATATTTAAACTAAGCAATAAAATCAGGTAATCAGGTGATATCATAATACCAAAACCATACCTATGTAAAACATATATGAAATTTCAAGACCTTCGGTAAGTTCTCGCATGATCAAGGACCTTGATAATGTTAGAAATTACAAAGCGCTGAATTAAACTATATTTTTACAGTGGTTTTTACATAGTTAATATATGATAATTGTACTTAGTGGCACCTGTGTCAATAACATACAGGACCTTACTTGGACCTACTTGGACCTTACTTGACCTTACTTGGACCTGCCATCATCTCAGGGACACCTTCATGAGGCACATATGTCACACCACACAACACCTGCTGGCACCTCAGATTTCACATCACACTACACAACACCTGCTGGCACCTCAGATTTCACATCACACTACACAACACCTGCTGGCACCTCAGACTTCACATCACACCACACAACACCTGCTGGCACCTCAGACTTCACATCACACCACACAACACCTGCTGGCACCTCAGACTTCACATCACACCACACAACACCTGCTGGCACCTCAGACTTCACATCACACTACACAACACCTGCTGGCACTCAGACTTCACATCACACCAAACAACACCTGCTGGCACCTCAGACTTCACATCACACCACACAACCACCTGCTGGCACCTCAGTCTTCACATCACACCACCAACACCTGCTGGCACCTCAGACTTCACATCACACCACACAACACCTGCTGGCACCTCAGACTTCACATCACACCACACAACACCTGCTGGCACCTCAGACTTCACATCACACCACACAACACCTGCTGGCACCTCAGACTTCACATCACACCACACAACACCTGCTGGCACCTCAGACTTCACTCACACCACAAAAACACCTGCTGGCACCTCAGATTCACATCCCCAACCACACAACACCTGCTGGCACCTCGGGCTTCACATCACACCACACAACCCCTGCTGGACCTCAAAATTTACATCACACCACACAACACCTGCTGGCACCTCAGACTTCACATCACACCACACAACACCTGCTGGCACCTCAGACTTCACATCACACCACACAACACCTGCTGGCACCTCGGGACTTCACATCACACCACACAACACCTGCTGGCACCTAAAGACTTCACATCACACTACAAACACCTGCTGGCACCTCAGACTTCACACACACCACACGCACCTGCTGGCACCTCAGTCTTCACGTCACAACCCCAACAAACCTGCTGGCACCTCAGACTTCACATCACACCACACAGCACCTGCTGGCACCTCAGGCTTCACATCACACCACACAACACCTGTGGCACTTCAGACTTCACTCACACCACACAACACCTGCTGGCACCTCAGACTTCAACATCACACCAACACAACACCTGCTGGCACCTCAGACTTCACATCACACTACACAACACCTGCTGGCACCTCAGACTTCACACCACACACACAACACCTGCTGGCACTCAGACTTCACATCACACCACACAACACCTGCTGGCACCTCAGACTTCACATCACACCACACAACACCTGCTGGCACCTCAGACTTCACATCACACCACACAACACCTGCTGGCACCTCAGACTTCACATCACACCACACAACACCTGCTGGCACCCCGCACCTCACCACCTCAAAACTAGAAATTGACCCAGGATCCAAATCTCCTTCTGGCTCTTCCACAAACCCCACCAACTCCTCCACACCGCCACCAACTCTTCCACACCTCCACCAGCCTCCTCCAACTCTTCCACACCTCCATCAACCCTCCACCAACACTTCCACACCTCCATCAACCCTCCACCAACACTTCCACACCTCCACCAACCCTCCACCACACTTCCACACCTCCACCAACCCTCCTCCAACACTTCTACACCTAACATACAAACAAGATTTCTCCTCTGGCTTCGACAGAATCAACAGTGACTTGATGACTGAGGTAGAGAAAGAGGTGTATTCTCTCTCTCTCTCTCTCTCTCTCTCTCTCTCTCTCTCTCTCTCTCTCTCTCTCTCTCTCTCTCCCTTCACCTCCATTGCGCACTCTCCACCTTCCCTTACCCTCCCTTTACCTTCCCTTCCCTCTTGCTACAGGCTTGGGGATTAGATTAGATTTGGGGAAAGCACGAAGAGTGAAGGAATCTTGCCCAAGGGCGGAAGGTAAATAAAGTGACGTAACAACCCACGTCATTAGCCATGTGTCCCGGATGCTGGTGAGGATGAGGGTGAGGATGAGGATGAGGATGAGGGTGAGGATGAGGGTGAGGATGAGGATGAGGATGAGGTGAGGATGAGGATGACGGGTGAGGATGAGAGGTGAGGATGAGAGGTGAGGATGAGAGGTGAGGATGAGAGGTGAGGATGAGGGTGAGGATGAGAGGTGAGGATGAGGGTGAGGATAAGAGGTGAGGATAAGGATGACGGGTGAGGAATGAGACACTTGGGAAACATTTAGGAATCTTTATTCCAAAATAAGGTCCCCAGATGTTACACAAGTGTCTTATTGTTCAACTTGTCTGGTTTGTCAACCAGTTACATCATATGATGGGTGAGGGTGATGGGTGAGGGTGAGGATGATGGGTGAGAGTGATGGGTGAGGGTGATGGGTGAGGGTGAGGATGATGGGTGAGAGTGATGGGTGAGGGTGATGGGTGAGGGTGAGGATGATGGGTGAGAGTGATGGGTGAGGGTGATGGGTGAGGGTGAGGATGATGGGTGAGAGTGATGGGTGAGGGTGATGGGTGGGGGTGAGGATGATGGGTGAGAGTGATGGGTGAGGGTGATGGGTGAGGGTGAGGATGATGGGTGAGAGTGATGGGTGAGGGTGATGGGTGAGGGTGAGGGTGATGGGTGAGGGTGAGGATGATGGGTGAGGGTGAGGATGATGGGTGAGGGTGAGGATGATGGGTGAGGGTGAGGATGATGGGTGAGGGTGAGGATGATGGGTGAGGGTGAGGATGATGGGTGAGGGTGAGGATGATGGGTGAGAGTGATGGGTGAGGGTCAGGATGATGGGTGAGAGTGATGGGTGAGGGTGATGGGTGAGGGTGAGGATGATGGGTGAGAGTGATGGGTGAGGGTGATGGGTGAGGGTGAGGATGATGGGTGAGAGTGATGGGTGAGGGTGATGGTGAGGGTGAGGATGATGGGTGAGAGTGATGGGTGAGGGTGATGGGTGAGGGTGAGGATGATGGGTGAGAGTGATGGGTGAGGGTGATGGGTGAGGGTGAGGATGATGGGTGAGAGTGATGGTGAGGGTGATGGGTGGGGGTGAGGATGATGGGCGAGAGTGATGGGTGAGGGTGATGGGTGAGGGTGGGATGATGGGTGAGAGTGATGGTGAGGGTGATGGGTGAGGGTGAGGGTGATGGGTGAGGGTGAGGATGATGGGTGGGGTGAGGATGATGGGTGAGGGTGAGGATGATGGGTGAGGGTGAGGATGATGGGTGAGGGTGAGGATGATGGGTGAAGGTGAGGATGATGGGTGAGAGTGATGGGTGAGGGTCAGGATGATGGGTGAGAGTGATGGGTGAGGGTGAGGATGATGGGTGAGAGTGAGGATGATGGGTGAGGATGATGGGTGAGGGTGAGGATGATGGGTGAGGGTGAGGATGATGGGTGAGGGTGAGGATGATGGGTGAGGGTGAGGATGATGGGTGAGGGTGAGGATGATGGGTGAGAGTGATGGGTGAGGGTGAGGATGATGGGTGAGGGTGAGGATGATGGGTGAGGATGATGGGTGAGGGTGAGGATGATGGGTGAGAGTGATGGGTGAGGGTGATGGGTGAGGGTGAGGATGATGGGTGAGAGTGATGGGTGAGGGTGATGGGTGAGGGTGATGGGTGAGGGTGATGGGTGAGGGTCAGGATGATTGGTGAGGGTGAGGATGATGGGTGAGGGTGAGGATTATGGGTGAGGGTGAAGATGATGGGTGAGGGTGAGGATGATGGGTGAGGGTGAGGATGATGGGTGAGAGTGATGGGTGAGGGTGAGGATGATGGGTGAGGGTGAGGATGATGGGTGAGGGTGAGGATGATGGGTGAGAGTGATGGGTGAAGGTGAGGATGATGGGTGAGGGTGAGGATGATGGGTGAGGGTGAGGATGATGGGTGAGGGTGAGGATGATGGGTGAGGGTGAGGATGATGGGTGAGGGTGAGGGTGAGGGTGAGGATGATGGGTGAATGTGAGGATGATGGGTGAGAGTGATGGGTGAGGGTGAGGATGATGGGTGAGGGTGAGGATGATGGGTGAGGATGATGGGTGAGGGTGAGGATGATGGGTGAGGGTGAGGATGATGGGTGAGAGTGATGGGTGAGGGTGAGGATGATGGGTGAGGGTGAGGATGATGGGTGAGGGTGATGGGTGAGGGTGAGGATGATGGGTGAGGGTGAGGATGATGGGTGAGGGTGATGGGTGAGGGTGAGGATGATGGGTGAGGGTGAGCATGATGGGTGAGGATGATGGGTGAGGGTGAGGATGATGGGTGAGGGTAAGGATGATGGGTGAGGGTGAGAATGATGGGTAAGGGTGAGGATGATGGTTGAGGGTGAGGATGATGGGTGAGGATGATGGGTGAGGGTGAGGATGATGGGTGAGGGTGATGGGTGAGGGTGAGGATGATGGGTGAGGGTGATGGGTGAGGGTGAGGATGATGGGGTGAGGGTGATGGGTGAGGGTGAGGATGATGGGTGAGGATGATGGGTGAGGATGATCGGTGAGGATGATGGGTGAGGGTGAGGATGATGGGTGAGGATGATGGGTGAGGGTGAGGATAATGGGTGAGGGTGATGGGTGAGAGTGAGGATGATGGGTGAGAGTGATGGATGAGGGTGAGGATGATGGGTGAGGGTGATGGGTGAGGGTGAGGATGATGGGTGAGGGTGATGGGTGAGGGTGATGGGTGAGGGTGAGGATGATGGGTGAGGATGATGGGTGAGGGTGAGGATGATGGGTGAAGGTGAGGATGATGGGTGAGGGTGATGGGTGAGGGTGAGGATGATGGGTGAGGATGATGGGTGAGGGTGAGGATGATGGGTGAGGATGATGGGTGAGGGTGAGGATGATGGGTGAGGGTGATGGGTGAGGGTGAGGATGATGGGTGAGGATGATGGGTGAGGATGATGGGTGAGGGTGAAGATGATGGGTGAGGATGATGGGTGAGGGTGAGGATGATGGGTGAGGATGATGGGTGAGGGTGAGGATGATAAGGTAATGATAATACGTAGCCAATCGTGGCTTTCGTATTTTCGATAAATTCTTTACTTTTGGTCAAGAGATAAAGATTTCAGACTTGTCTAGTCCATGTTAAACAACACAACTTAGTCAGCAGTCATAAGTTGACGTATCTGAAGGACCTGCAAGTGAAGACTCAGACTTATTAACCTGCTCAGTGTTCACTTCTATGAAGTATTTCAAATTCAAAACTGAAAATTGCTTCAAATTCAAAACTAAGAATTGCTTCAAATTCAAAGCTAGGAAATGCTTCAAAACCAAAGCTAAGTAGTGCTTTAAAAGTTATAATTTGATTTAAAATCAAGGCTAAAAAATTGCCATCTTGCATCCGTCCAACATAAACAGGACCTCGTCTCTTATCATTTAAAGAAACTAGTTCACGGTTTACTAAGGTCTTCCACACAGTGTTCGAAAACCAAGGTCAGCACTTCTTGGAGACCCCGAGGAACTGTTTTGGTTTCAGTCTCTGGAAGCGTCAGTGAATGAGAACCAGCGCCACCTCTGCAGTCCTCGCGTTAAGTGTCAGTTACTGATATCTAATTTGCATATACTTCCCAGAGACAAGAAGAACAGTGAAGATGTCACAGTGGAACACATGTGTCGTTAATTTGGGTCACCTGGACCTGTTGGTCATTAAGGCTGCAGGTTACCTCTTCATCAGAACTCATTTAAAATTAAGTCCTTTCTGAAAATTTCTCTTATACGTTTAAAGATATATTTTTTTCATTAATGTTGATGTAAAAATTTATAATTTTGCACCAAAAGAATCTTAGAAAACTTACCTAACCTTATTATAACAAGAACAATTTATTTTAGCCTAACCCAACTAAATATATTTTAGATTTGTTTACAGTAATTTAATACTAAACAAACACAGTGAAATATATTTTTTTTTCGTTAGGTTCAGAATGATTTTGGCGAAATTATTGCATACACAAATTTTCACTTGTCCTATATGGCAAGATGAGCGTTGCTATTTAAGCCAAGATCGCAAGTTCTGCCTATTCGGCACTACATATATATATATATATATATATATATATATTTTATATATATATATATATATATATATATATATATATATATATATATATATATATATATATGTCGTGCCGAATATGTAAAACTGGTCAATTAGCAAGAACTCATTTAAAATTAAGTCCTTTCTGAAATTTTCTCTTATACGTTTAAAGATATATTTTTTCATTAATGTTAATGCAAAAATTTTTAATTTTGCACCAAAAGAATCTAAGAAAACTTACCTAACCTTATTATAACAAGAGCAATTTATTTTAGCCTTACCCCACTAAATATATTTTAAATACGTTTACAGTAATTTAGTACTAAACATACACAATCAAATATATTTTTTTCGTTAGGTTCAGAATAATTTTGGCGAAATTATTGCATACACAAATTTTCACTTGTCCTATATGGCAAGATGAGCGTTGCTATTTAAGCCAAGATCGCAAGTTCTGCCAATTCGGCACGACATATATATATATATATATATATATATATATATATATATATATATATATATATATATATATATATATATATATATATATATTACACTGCTGCTTTCACCAGAATATTTGCAGTGTGACTTTTCAAAATCCAGAGCCTATAATGAGAGATCCGTTTTGTTAGAGGTTTTTGATGTTAGAACTTTCTGATGTTTGAACTTTCTAATATTAGATATTTCTAAATGTTAGAACTTTCTAATAATATAAATTTTTAATATTAGTTCTAACATTAGAAATTTTTAATATTAGAAAGTTATGATATTAGAAAGTTCTAACATCGGGAAGTTCAAACATTAGAAAGTTCTACTCTTGAAAGGTTTAAAGAAAGTGAAACTCTTCAGTAGACGAAACAAGAGACATGTAAAGCAATACCCACACCTGACACCCACACCTGACACCCACACCTGGGACCCACACCTGACACCCACACCTGGGACCCACACCTGACACCCACACCTGACACCCACACCTGGGACCCACACCTGACACCCACACCTGGGACCACACCTGACACCCACACCTGACACCCACACCTGGGACCCACACTGACACCCACACCTGGGACCCACACCTGACACCCACACCTGACACCCACACCTGGGACCCACACCTGACACCCACACCTGGGACCCACACCTGACACCCACACCTAGGACCCACACCTGACACCGACACCTGACACCCACACGTGGGACCCACACCTGGGACCCACACCTGACACCCACACCTGACACCCACACTGGGACCCACACCTGACACCACACCTGGGACCCACACCTGACACCACACCTGACACCCACACCTGGGACCCACACCTGACACCCACACCTGGGACCCACACCTGACACCCACACCTAGGACCCACACCTGACACCGACACCTGACACCCACACGTGGGACCCACACCTGGGACCCACACCTGACACCCACACCTGACACCCACACCTGACACCCACACCTGACACCCACACCTGGGACCCACACCTGACACCCACACCTGGGACCCACACCTGACACCCACACCTGACACCCACACCTAGGACCCACACCTGACACCGACACCTGACACCCACACGTGGGACCCACACCTGGGACCCACACCTGACACCCACACCTGACACCCACACCTGACACCCACACCTGGGACCCACACCTGGGACCACACACCTGACACCGACACCTGACACCCACACGTGGGACCCACACCTGGGACCCACACCTGACACCCACACCTGACACCCACACCTGACACCCACACCTGACACCCACACCTGGGACCCACACCTGACACCGACACCTGACACCCACACGTGGGACCCACACCTGGGACCCACACCTGACACCCACACCTGACACCCACACCTGACACCCACACCTGACACCCACACCTGGGACCCACACCTGACACCCACACCTGACACCCACACCTAGGACCCACACCTGACACCCACACCTGACACCCACACCTGGGACCAACATCTGACACCCACACCTGACACTCACACCTGACACCCACACCTGACACCCACACCTGACACCCACACCTGACACCCACACCTGACACCCACACCTGACACCCACACCTGGATCGACACCTGACACCCACACCTGACACCCACACCTGACACCCACACCTGGGACCCACATCTGACACCCACACCTGACACTCACACCTGACACCCACACCTGACACCCACACCTGACACCCACACCTGGGACCCACACCTGACACCCACACTGACACCCACACCTGACACCCACACCTGACACCCACACTGGGACCCACATCTGACACCCACACCTGACACCCACACCTGACACCCACACCTGACACCTACACCTGATACCCATACCTGGGACCCACATCTGACACCCACACCTGACACCCACATCTGACACCCACACCTGACACCCACACCTGACACCCACACCTGACACCCACACCTGATACCCATACCTGGGACCCACATCTGACACCCACACCTGACACCCACACCTGACACCCACACCTGACACCCACACCTGACAACCACACCTGATACCCACACCTGGGACCGACACCTTGGACCTGTGGAGAACCTGTCTGCAGGTGTGTGTGTGGTGGGTGACTGTGGAGGACCTGTCTGCAGGTGTGTGTGTGGTGGGTGACTGGAGGACCTGTCTGCAGGTGTGTGTAGTGAGTGACTGTGGAGGACCTGTCTGCAGGTGTGTGTAGTGAGTGACTGTGGAGGACCTGTCTGCACGTGTGTGTAGTGAGTGACTGTGGAGGACCTGTCTGCAGGTGTGTGTGTGTACTGAGTGACTGTGGAGGACCTGTCTACAGGTGTGTGTGTGGTGGGTGACTGTGGAGGACCTGTCTGCAGGTGTGTGTGTGGTGGGTGACTGTGGAGGACCTGTCTGCAGGTGTGTGTGTAGTGAGTGACTGTGGAGGACCTGTCTGCAGGTGTGTGTGGTGAGTGACTGTGGAGGACCTGTCTACAGGTGTGAGTGTGGTGGGTGACTCTGGTAGCAGTCATTTTGTTTCCAGTGACCGGGAATTCCCCACTCTCCTTATTCCTGCAGACTGTGACTGCATGCAGTGTGTTCAGGACGAAATAGTCATCGTTCTCCACCAACTGAAACGTTAACGAGCTATTTAAAAGAAATGCAAATACTAAGGAAGGTTTAAGTCAGTTTGGCGAAGACTCCGCGTCTTCACCTATTGGCTGTTAGGTAAACACGAGCATCAGGTGCGAGAAGAGACTAGTACCCAGGTACCTGTTTGCTGGTAGGTGAACAGGGGCAGAGTTACTGCTGTTATGAGCTGGCTAGCTATGAGGCTCTACTACACATGTGGCGACATGAAATTAGAAGCAGTATTAAGTATTATCAAGGCCATTGTTGTGTTTGTTCGCTCAGTGATGTAACAATGTGTGTGTTCGTGTGAGGTTGCAGGGGTCGATTCATAGCTCTTGGCCCCGTATGTGTACTCACCAATCTGTACCCACCTATTTGTGGTTGCAGGGGTCGATTCACAGCCCCACCATTCCCTGGTCGCTACTAGATCCCCACTCTATCTGTCACATGAGTGTGTTTGTGTGTGTGTGTGTGTGTGTGTGTGTGTGTGTGTGTGTGGTGTGTGTGTGTGTGTGTGTGTGTGTGTGTGTGTGTGTGTGTGTGTGTGTGTGTGTGTGTGAGGCAGTTAACGCCCAGGTGTGTACACAATGAGAAGTGCATTCTGTGACGTCAGCACTTGCCTATTGTTACAAAGTGCAGTGTAGTGGGAAGTGTTACTGGCACTGCAGGTTTAAAAAACTGCTGCAGTACACTTAATAGGCTTTCTGTACATTACTTGTGCACTTCCTGCACACTGCTTGTACACTTCCTGTACACTACTTGTACACTTCCTGTACACTACTTGTACACTTCCTGTACACTACTTGTGCACTTCCTGTACACTGCTTGTGCATTTCCTGTACACTGTACACTTCCTGTACACTACTTGTGCACTTCCTGTGCACTACTTGTGCACTTCCTGTACACTACTTGTGCACTTCCTGTACACTGCTTGTACACTTCCTGTACACTGCTTGTAAACTTCCTGTACACTACTTGTGCACTTCCTGTACACTACTTGTGCACTTCCTGTACACTGCTTCTACACTTCCTGTACACTACTTGTGCACTTCCTGTACACTACTTGTGCACTTCCTGTACACTGCTTGTACACTTCCTGTACACTGCTTGTACACTTCCTGTACACTACTTGTGCACTTCCTGTACACTACTTGTGCACTTCCTGTACACTGCTTGTACACTTTCTGTACACTGCTTGTACACTTCCTGTACACTACTTGTGCACTTCCTGTACACTGCTTGTGCATTTCCTGTACACTGTTTGTACACTTCCTGTACACTGCTTGTGCACTTCCTGTACACTGCTTGTACACTTCCTGTACACTGCTTGTACACTTCCTGTACACTGCTTGTACACTTCCTGTACACTACTTGTGCACTTCCTGTATCTGACTCCATAAATCATCATACCCACGACCCAGTTTCAGAAGAACCACCCTCACGACCCGCCCTCACCACCACCCAGGGTGGGTGAGGGCGGTGGTGAGCTGTTCTGGACGGTGGCCAATATTTGTTTAAGTGAATGGTGGCCAACATCCTCCCTTCCATTGCTCCGTCCAGGCCAGGGTCAGGTACTGGCCAGGGTCAGGTACTTGCAGATGTGTGTGTGTGTGTGACCCACTACCTGTGGGCTAGTGTTTGGTGCCCGCACGTTTCTCTCCTGCCTCTCCTGACGAACAGAGTTCACCAGCAGCGCGTAAACAAGACACTGCCGTGGACGTTTCGTCCACCAGTGGCTCAGTTCACCTGAGGAGCTGCTCCAGTGTAAAATCATTAAAAATTCCACTCGCCATTGTCGTTATCTATGAAACCTAACCTGCGAGACATGGCTATAAACTACATTATACTCTTTCGTCGTGTAGTACACCTCAGCTATAATATTTTCTCGTTTACTTTAAGAAAAAGGTTTTAGTATTATCCGACGCATCGCGACAGGAAGATCAGAATCCATTGGGCAACTGAGAACCTTTTTACCTGACTTGAACCTCTTCGATGAGGCAGAACAGCGCCCTCATTACTCAGAAAGCTTTCATTTAGGCCTCAAACATTACTTAAAACTCTTGCGATGGTTTAATATAAAGAATCATGTATAATTTAATCTAAAGTAACCCAGTTAAGTTAAAGAGTGTGACTTATTTTCACTGATGTAAAGTGCCAAGTTTCCCCTGAACTTCCTGCTTGAACCTTGCAAACAAAAGGTTCACAAGAGGTGCACAAAATGTACACAAAAGGTTCACAAAGGTGTTAGGAAGCATTTTGTAATGTTAGGGTGAAAAAACAAATGGAATAAGGTTGAAATGGAGGTGGTGGAGGCAAACTCCTTACACAGTTTCAGATGGCAATAGGGCCCAGTTGACCAGAAACCAGCAATTACCGGCCAATTTCGTAAGTTACAAGGCGGGACGAGGAGCTGAGTCTCGACTCTCGCATAAACCAATGGGTAAGCATCACAATAGTGGCATGCAGTACCGACGAGGCTTGGGGACTGGGCACCGTCTAGCAAAGCTGAGGGACTGGTTACCTCAACTTCCACTCTCTCCAAAATGTCTTTACTGAACTGAAAAAGCCACTGGTTGGCAATACGTTTCCATAATGAAGGTACTCAGGTCTTGCACGTGTTTCTCTCGCAAGCTGGTGAGTGCAGGTGTTGTTCAGGTGTTCTAGTATGAAGACAAATATCCTTGTTGCCACATAATCATTTAGAAGGTTTCTTGACCACGGTCAAGCGACGAGGGTTGTTTCTTTTTAATCAAGTGTTTTGTTGGTAAAAGGTATGTGTAGTAATTGCGCTCTCCAACAGACTAGTGTTGAATCACACTGCTTGATGGGAGGGCGAAGCAGGTCCTTATGACTCCCGCCAGCGTGGTCCCCCTAGCGGAAGTTTCACTTATAAAAACTTTGAGATCACAGTGGTGGCCCATGCTAGCCTCCCTATGGTGTATAAATATACCTAGTTGGATGAATCTTATTGTAGCTAGCTGGCCCAGTGGCTTACACACTAGCCTGGAGTTTTACGACTCACTCGCCGTGAGTTCTAACCCGTACCGTAGCTTCAGAGGTCCTCTCGGTGCCACACGATAAAATGGAGGTAATCTCTCTATTGCAAGAACATGATAAACAAAAATACACGGATGTGAAGGAGGTGCAGCGTATCACAGTGTTCCTGCTGGGAACAGTATACCAGCGTCAGTGTCAAGAGCAGGAGGGCCAGTACACCAGCGTCAGTGTCAAGAGCAGGAGGGCCAGTATAACAGCGTCAGTGTCAGAAGCAGGAGGGCCAGTATACCAGCGACAGTGTCAAGAGCAGGAGGGCCAGTATACCAGCGACAGTGTCAAGAGCAGGAGGGCCAGTATAGCAGCGTCAGTGTCAGAAGCAGGAGGACCAGTATACCAGCGTCAGTGTCAAGAGCAGGAGGGCCAGTATACCAGCGTCAGTGTCAGAGGCAGGAGGGCCAGTACACCAGCGTCAGTGTCAAGAGCAGGAGGGCCAGTATACCAGCGTCAGTGTCAAGAGCAGGAGGGCCAGTATACCAGCGTCAGTGTCAAGAGCAGGAGGGCCAGTATACCAGCGACAGTGTCAAGAGCAGGAGGGCCAGTACACCAGCGTCAGTGTCAAGAGCAGGAGGGCCAGTATAACAGCGTCAGTGTCAGAAGCAGGAGGGCCAGTATACCAGCGACAGTGTCAAGAGCAGGAGAGCCAGTATACCAGCGTCAGTGTCAAGAGCAGGAGGGCCAGTATATCAACGTCAGTGACAGGTACTGGCAGCGTCAAGGGTAGAGATATACTGTATCTGTGTCAGGATTAAAGAGGTACAGCAGAGCAGGGACTTTCTTTGCGAGCGAAAGGAAGTGAGCTGAGAGGTGTGCAATCTTGGAGGAGACGATTATATTCATATAGGGTGATTAATGTAAAGGACATTAACTCAAGGATTCAGGAACAAACATAGGCTTCACACACACACACACACACACACACACACACACACACACACACACACACACCAGTGACCTGCCGGGGCCAGGAGCTGTGAATCGACACCTGCACCCACAAATAGGTAAGTACAAATAGTCAAACAGGTAAGTACACACACACATATCACCAACCAGGTCTGTGTACCACACACACACACACGCTGTTATCATGGCTGACACCAGTGTCAGGTCAGATACCACTGCACAACTGTAATGAAGAAAAGATACTGTCGCGACGCAAGCTTTTGTTTGTGACAACGTTTCGCTCACCGTAGAGCTTCATCCCAAATCAGTCAGCCTGATAAAGCTCTACACAGAGCAAAACGTCATCATAGACCATTAACATGGGACATTTAATATCACTTCCTCTCTTCGCGCGCTACTACCGAGTTGATACTTGAGATGCTTGTGTAACACTTGGGAATCCCCTCTCAGAAAACGCCTCGTCAACCAGTGGCTTCTTCAGTCAAATGCAGAGAAAGGTGGAAGATAAGGAGGAGTTTGAGGTAATCAGTCCCTCAGCCTGGAGTCAACGAAGACATCGACTCCAGGCTGAGGGACTGAGGGCTGACGGTGTGGTAAACATTTTATTCACACGATACTGCCAAGTCCAACCAACTAGTGAATATGATGCTAAAAACAGCCAAATTAATCCTGTAGTAGTGATGGCAGATTTACGTACAATGTGTTAGATAAAAGAACACATTTGCCTCCTCAGGTAAAGTGAAGTTTCGTAGTGGCAGCGTATGGCTTTCCAGGAGCTTCGTCAAACCGTCACGGCTCCTGGAGAGCGAAACGCTGCCACAATAAAATGACACAATGGTTGCATATGTATTCTTCAACCTAACAAATTAATCCAGAGTCACACCTGTTTAACAATTATCTCGTTTCTTGTCTCCTCTTCCCTACCTCTCTCTCGGCCATCTGGGCTCTACAAGCTTCCATTTTAATGTTGCTAATAGACTTTGCAGATACGAGTGACACACACACATAGTATGTATGATCCGCCATTTCTTAGGAGGGGTGGGTGATACAACAACTTTTGTCACTAAGACTACTTATTCTTGTTAAATTAGACACATGTGCAACTCTTGGGTATCTTTATCTCAATAAAGATACTCAAGAGTTGCACATGTGTCTAATTTAACAACGTGTCGGTTCTTTGAACCTTTCATCTACTAGTTATTCTTCTCTATCTCCCGTCCCGGTCCACCTCACCTCTATATACTGACTCACTTACTGTGTTCTGTAATATAACTATGATTTTTAAAGAGGTGGACCGGTAAGTCAGAGGAAGTTCTCGGTCAGATGACCAAGAGCTTCGGCTGTGGGTCATCGTTTGACTAAGACCCGCGTCAGGAGTTTCCTGAGGAATATTGTACCTACATTTCTTCCATCAGTGTGTCTTGTTAATAGTTCAAGACGGACTGAAACGTCAGCAAAAGCTTTTCTGTCTCCTATGCGCGGGTTTTATGTGTGTGGGTCAGCATGTGACAGACCAGCGTCAGGAGATTGGTTCCCTGATGCACATGACGCCGCCACCGGAGTTTCTGACACTGATTTTGATAGGCGAATAACATACAATGTGCTGTTTGTGGCCACTAATTTAGAAGATGTTTCCTCCACCAGGGACTTCATCAATCCTCTCAACTAATAAAGTCTCTGGTGGGCGGAACGTTCTCTCATTAAAATCCCATAAACTACATACTGTCACGTGAGCACTGATCCAGCACATGCGAACTGTCAATTGATATTTGAATTATACCAAAGGTTATATTTAGCGGTGTTTTAGGCTGCCATTATATTGAGCGGTGTTTTAGGCTGCCATTATATTGAGCTGTGTTTTAGGCTGCCATTATATTCTTCGTATTACTGAAATTTCTTTGTGTTACTTACAGTTTCTTATATGGAGAAGTGGAACAGAATTCTTCCTCCGTAAGTCATGCGTGTCGTAAAAGGCGACTGAAATGCCGGGAGCAAGGGGGTAGTAACCCCTTCTCCTGTATATATTACATTATAAAGACAAACATTTGTTTTCATGTTATTCCTTTGAACGACCTCAATAGAAGATAAGATTTTCTTCGGATTTTTAACCCGGGAGGGTTAGCCATCCAGGATAACCTAAGAAAGTCAGTGCGTCATCGAGGACTGTTTAACTTATTTCCGTTGTGGTCCTTAATCTTGTCTCCCAGGATGCGACCCACGCCAGTCGACTAACACCCAGGTACCTATTTGCTGTTAGGTGAACAGGACAGCAGGTGTAAGGCAACACGTCTAAATGTTTTCACCCCGCCAGGAATCGAACCCGAGCCTTCCGTGTGTGAAGCAGGAGCTTCAGCCACCAGGCCACCGGATTTTTTTTTTTTTTTTTTTTTTTTGGGGGGGGGGGGGTATTCTAGGTAATTTATACTACGTATGATAATTGTACTTATGTGTACCTGTGCCTAAATAAACTTACTTAATTACTACTAAGGTAGCAACGGTGGGGTGAATAATTTAGTGTCTTTAATGTTAAATGGTAAAATGTCTGTACCAAAATTCATTGCTATTAACAAGGAACATTTACCCTGTCATGCTAAGTTTCTTTCTTTGCAGGGAACCACAAACACCTCACTCGTGAAGCCTCTGCAGTATCTTCAACCTCATCTGCGTCAGCAGTGATCTGGTTGGCCAGAGCCGTTGTATTCCCCTCGTCAGCCACGGTGTTGATCTCGTTGCCTTCCAGCGCTCCTTCTGTTCCTCCTGCTGCCACAGCACCTCTCAACTCCACACCAGAAGAGAACTTACAACGAGAACACAAATATGGGTGGTTGCTGCAACAGGGTGCGCCAGACGCTGTTGCTGCTACTGCTGATGGTAGTAGCAACTATGGTGGTAGGTGTTGTTTGTTGTTGTTGTTATTATGACTCACTGTTTGTTGTTGCTGTTATCATGACTCACGAAATCATAATGACACGATTGCAGTCAAACCATACCACAGGTTGGGCTTGAACCCGCGGTCAGAGAGTCGTAAAACTCCAGACCGACGCGTTAGCCACTGTGCCAGCTGACTACAATAATATTAATCCAACTAGGTATATTTATGCACCATAGAAAGCTTAGCATAGGCCCCTACTGTGACCACAAATGCAAGTTTTTACAGACGAATCTCCCGCTGGTCCTTCGGTCTTGTCCCCCAGGATGCGACCCACAACAGTCGTCTAACACCCAGATACCTACTTACTGCTAGGTGAACAGTGACAGTAGATGTAAGGAAACATGCCTAACCTTTCCACCCGTGCCGGAGATTGAACCTGAGACACTCAGCGTGTGAGGCGAGTGCGTTGCCAAGCAAGACACTGGCATCCAGGTGACTTCCTTGAGGAAACTTAAGAGATACAGCGTAATGTTATTCCATTTGCTTAGAGCCCATAACTAGTACCCATGTAACTCGTAACTAGTACCTACGTAACCCATAACTAGTACCCACGTAACCCATAACTAGTACCCACGTAACTCATAACTAGTACCCATGTAACCCATAACTAGTACCAACGTAACCCATCACTAGTATCCACGTAACCCATAACTAGTACCTACGTAACCCATAACTAGTACCTACGTAACCCATAACTAGTACCTACCTAACCCATAACTAGTACCCACGTAACCCATAACTAGTACCTACGTAACCCATAACTAGTACCCACGTAACCCATAACTAGTACCCACGTAACACATAAATAGTACCCACGTAACCCATAACTAGTACCCACGTAACACATAAATAGTACCCACGTAACCCATAACTAGTACCCACGTAACACATAAATAGTACCCACGTAACCCATAACTAGTACCCACGTAACCCAAGACCTCGACTGTTGAAGAAATGTACTCTGAACCACCTGACTCAGTGTACTGTGACACACCTGACTCAGTGTACTGTGACACACCTGACTCAGTGTACTGTGACACACCTGACTCAGTGTACTGTGACACACCTGACTCAGTGTACTGTGACACACCTGACTCAGTGTACTGTGACACACCTGACTCAGTGTACTGTGACACACCTGACTCAGTGTACTGTGGGCACACCTGACTCAGTGTACTGTGACACACCTGACTCAGTGTACTGTGACACACCTGACTTTAGTGTACTGTGGGCACACCTGACTCAGTGTACTGTGACACACCTGACTCAGTGTACTGTGACACACCTGACTCAGTGTACTGTGACACACCTGACTCAGTGTACTGTGACACACCTGACTCAGTGTGTTGTGATGCACCTGACTCAGTGTGTTGTGACACACCTGACTCAGTGTGTTATGACACACCTGACTCAGTGTGTTGTGATGCACCTGACTCAGTGTGTTATGACACACCTGACTCAGTGTGTTGTGACACACCTGACTCAGTGTGTTGTGATGCACCTGACTCATTGTGTTGTGAAACACCTGACTCAGTGTGTTTTTGACACACCTGACTCAGTGTGTTGTGACACACCTGACTCAGTGTGTTGTGATGCACCTGACTCAGTGTGTTGTGAAACACCTGACTCAGTGTGTTGTGACACACCTGACTCAGTGTGTTATGATGCACCTGATTCTCAGTCTGTTGTGACACACCTGACTCAGTGTGTTGTGACACACCTGACTCAGTGTGTTGTGATGCACCTGATTCTCAGTCTGTTGTGACACACCTGACTCAGTGTGTTGTGACACACCTGACTCAGTGTGTTGTGACACACCTGACTCAGTGTGTTGTGACACACCTGACTCAGTGTGTTGTGATGCACCTGACTCAGTGTGTTGTGACACACCTGACTCAGTGTGTTGTGACACACCTGACTCAGTGTGTTGTGACACACCTGACTCAGTGTGTTGTGACACACCTGACTCAGTGTGTTATGATGCACCTGACTCAGTGTGTTGTGACACACCTGACTCAGTGTGTTGTGACACACCTGACTCAGTGTGTTATGATGCACCTGACTCAGTGTGTTGTGACACACCTGACTCAGTGTGTTATGATGCACCTGACTCAGTGTGTTGTGACACACCTGACTCAGTGTGTTGTGACACACCTGACTCAGTGTGTTGTGACACACCTGACTCAGTGTGTTGTGATGCACCTGACTCAGTGTGTTGTGACACACCTGACTCAGTGTGTTGTGACACACCTGACTCAGTGTGTTGTGATGCACCTGATTCTCAGTCTGTTGTGACACAACTGACTCGGTGTGTTGTGATACAGCTGGCTTTCAGTGGGTTGTGACACACCTGAGTCAGTGTGTCGTGACACACCTGACTCAGTGTGTTGTGACACACCTGACTCAGTGTGTTGTGACACACCTGACTCTGTTGTGACACACCTGACTCAGTGTGTTGTGACACACCTGACTCAGTGTGTTGTGACACACCTGACTCAGTGTGTTGTGACACACCTGACTCAGTGTGTTGTGACACACCTGACTCAGTGTGTTGTGATGCACCTGATTCTCAGTCTGTTGTGACACAACTGACTCGGTGTGTTGTGATACAGCTGGCTTTCAGTGGGTTGTGACACACCTGACTCTCAGTGGGTTGTGACACACCTGAGTCAGTGTGTCGTGACACATCTGACTCAGTGTGTTGTGACACCTGACTCTCAGTGTGTTGTGACACCTGACTCTCAGTGGGTTGTGACACCTGACTCTCAGTGGGTTGTGACACCTGACTCTCAGTGGGTTGTGACACACCTGAGTCAGTGTGTCGTGACACATCTGACTCAGTGTGTTGTGACACCTGACTCTCAGTGTGTCGTGACACACCTGACTCTCAGTGGGTTGTGACACACCTGACTCAGTGTGTCGTGATACTTTACATTATTTGGTAAGCAGCAGTAGTGGTAGTAGTAGTTTTAATAGTAATAGTCGTAATAGTAGTAGTGGTAGTAGTCGTAGTAGTAGTATAAGCGTAATATTGACTTTTTTGCCCTATAAAGCAGGTGTTTACGTTCTTAAGCTCAGTGTTTGATATTAGGAATCCGTGTATTTACTGTACGTCCCCCCCCCCCGTCCCTCCCCGAGTCTGTTATCCTGATTCCGTGTATAGGTGATGATCTGTGTGTAGACTTGTATAGTATACGGTATCGTATTAAAAGTTGGGATAAATACATCATGACTGGTAACGCTGCCACCAAGGATGGTAAGATAAGATTTCGTTCAGATTTTTAACCCGGAGGATTAGCCACCCAGGATAACCCAAGAAAGACAGTGCGTCATCGAGGATTAACTTATTTATTTCCATTGGGGTCCTCTATCTTGTCCCCCAGGATGCGACCCACACCAGTCGACTAACATCCAGGTACCTATTTTCTGCTAGGTGAACAGAGATGTAAGGAAACGTGTCGAAATGTTTCCACCCACCGGGAATTGAATCCGGGCCCTCCGTGTGTGAAGCGGGAGCTTTAGCCACCAGACCACCGGTAACATTGCCACCACGACTGGCAACATTGCCAGCAAAGTTCAAGGGCCACAAAGTACATAATAACGACAAGAGAGAGGATAGTGTACTTGTACTGTTCAATTGTTCAATTATACATACGTGCACCTTTTTGTATAATTAATGGTAAGTGTCTATACCTAAACCTATCAAATAACAGGGACCCACAATGGAAAAAAAATCAGTGTTTGATTTGATTGTATATTTGTTTATGTGTCTATAATAACTGTGTGCCCTTAAGGTCACTGATAAAATATATTGTATGTTGTTTATGCACATTTAAAGACTTTACTCGATTTTATTTCATAATAAATAGCGAAAACCTTTAATATAACGATGTATTACGGCTTCTGACAAGGTCTGAAGGTACAGTATATTGTTACTGTGTCCCGCGTCTCCCTCAGGCACCACAGGCAGTAGGAGAGGAGCAGCAGCAGCAGGCAGCAGAAGTGTTGTTCGATCCGACGGAGCTGCTGGAGGTGGTGGATGGTTCAGAACACGTTATCACGTGGTTCACACACGTCGCTGGCACCCCCACCCACGTCACCCCACTCATGAATAACTCGGTGAGTACCTTACGGCTCACGTCTGAATTACCCGGGTTCGATCTCCGGTACTAGTTGAAGGGCTGGGCATGTTTCCCCACTCCAGATGCCCTTGATCACCTAGCAGTAAGTAGGTACCTGGAAATTAGCCAACTACTGTGGCATCCTGAGGGAGTAGTATCAAAGAACACCAGAGAGAGTTACTAACTTAAAGGACCCCAATGGAAGTAAGTCACTCTGTCTGACTTTTTTGGGTTATCCCAGGTTCTCTCCACATATGCTGCTATGTACGATAATTCTATGTAACTGTATTTGTGTATACCTGAATAAACTTACTTATAACTTTTCGTGATAATTTTGCAAAGATCATTTTGCTGCACCGTTTCACTTATTATACTTAGGGAAAGTCCTGGATTCATAGTTGTACAGCCTTTCAAGGAAATAGAGACAGATTCGATCTAAGAAAAGGGAGGACAGGTCCCATTCCTTGAATGAAAAGGCCCTCGCCACTATCAAGGGACTCTGGGGCCCTCCCTTGAGGAGACGCTCCATTTAAAGTAGGACTAGAGATATGTGAATAAATGGTTCAGAAAACCGACAAGTTGATAAATAAGACACTGGCTCAACCTGAGGCTATCTTTATTCTGGAAACACTTCGCCAGTCACTGGCTGGCAAAACATTACCAGAATGAAGATATCCAGATGTTACACAAGTGTCTTATTTATCAACTAGAGGCACAAGTAATAATGTTGGTGACAACACGCAGGTGTGTGACTCCGTGTGTGTACTGAGAGTTTAATACTTATTGTAGGTATTATGGTATTGGCCGGTGGTGGACAGGTGACATGCAGCCATAGTGACCCTCATGTAGGCGATAGGCTTTAAACCACATTAACTAAGCAGTTGCTGGATGTAATACAATAATTTCTACTTCATTGTGGATCAGGTAGTGTCGAGAGTGACGGGTGCGAGCGGTGTGCTGGAGGGCGCTCCTGAGGACGTAACCTTCCACGTGCTGGAGGGCGTTCCTGGGAACGTCACCTACCACGTGCTGGAGGGCGCTCCTGAGGACCGTAACATCACTAGCTACACCAATATCACCTATCACGGATACGTCAACATCACGGCTCTCTTCCTGGGTTTCAACAATCTTCATGTAGTCCTTCATGACGCCGACAACAAAGTAAGTTATGTCACCAAGTGAATTAATACCTCGATTGAATGAATGGCGGTGAATGTTTTCTCTTCGATGCTTCACCCTACCTTGGCTGGAGACGGCCGTTGAAATAAAGATATGTATCTCAGACCAGAGGTAGACTCGAACCTGACACTTGTTATAAAAGCTTAGCCAATAAAATGTATTCGTAATTAACAGTGGTAACTGCTTTTTGAAAAGTCGAAACACCTCGTTAATGTGCTTTCAGGGTGCACTTCTCTTTATGATTAATAGGATAAAATAAAAAGTTGCATAGTACTATGACGTTGACTGTAGACTATGGCCAGCGGGTCCAGGAAGATACAAACACTTGCCTTCTGGACATGATCAGTATCTCTCTAATTATTATTATTATTATTATTATTATTATTATTATTATTATTATTATTATTATTATTATTATTATTATTATTATTATTATTATTATTATTGTTGTTATTGTAGTTGTTTTGTTCATGGGAAGAGATCAACCAGTAGGGGATCATACAGCACCTCGGGAACGGGAGGTAATCAAGTTTGACTTGAGGAAGGGGAGAGTAGCTCCATTTCCTTGATCAAGAGCCCTTCAATAGCTTTAAAGTTGTGACCCCCTTGTTGCTGTGTCTCATCTCTGAAACATTACGTCCCTGTCCACCTTGTCAATTCCTCTCAGTATTTTACACGTTGTTGTCATGTCTTCCCTAACTTTACTGTCCTCCAGTGTCGTCAGGTTGATTTCCCTTAACCTCTCCTCATATGACATACCCCTTAGCTTCGAGACTAGTCTTGTTGAAAGCCTTTGCACTTAATGTATGTGTGTGGGGGGAGGTGGTGGTGGTAGAAGACGTCATGCAGATGATGCTCATGTCATTACTCTGATGCAGGTGGTGGCTGAGGGAGTAATGAAGATGTCAGTGGTGCTCTCCTACAAAAGTACTACTGATACCTTCACCTTCATCATCGCCGTCTTAGTGGCCGTCCTGTACTTCTTCATGGGCACCACCCTCAACCTGCAGGTGGTCAAGGGCATCATCTCTAAGCCCGTGGGACCCATCGTCGGCATCTTCTGTCAGTATATTCTCATGCCCATGGTAAGTGATCTCCATGCTTGGTGATGATGTTTGCATGACGCTTTGGTTAGTGATGCTCATAGTTAATACTGCCTGTGGTTAATGATGTACTCACGTATTTGTGGTTGCAGGGATCGAGTTATAGCTCCTGGTCCACTGTAAAAGATTCCCGTTGTACTTATATACGAAGTTAGATCTGTCATAATTTATTTTTATAAGATCGGGATAAACAAAAATTAGACCTGCAGAGAAAAGGGGGGGGAGGGTAGGTGTGTGGGTTAAATAAGTAATACGTAGATTAAATTAAGAAACTGTTTGTTATATTTGTGGTTTAACAAAAAACAAATAGCTCGTAAGTAAGTTAATTTAGGTACAGGTACACCTAATTGCAGTTATCGTACGTAATTTAAAATATGTGTAAATTACCTAGGATAACCCAAATGAAGGTCAGACAAAGTGAGTTATTTCTATTGAACACGGATACCACCTGGTGGTTCACACTTACACTCACTCACAGATATATTAATCTCAATCTTAAAATAATGAATCCTAACTAGTCATAAGTTGGCCTGTGATACTCCAATACTGAAACTATGTACTGTGCCAAAACAAAAACATTCACATTGCTAAACTCACAAACTAGTATTTAGTCACTTAGCCATAATACCAACTTACCTCATAATTTGTAATATTTTAAAATTAAGATTTAATTTAAGTCTGCCCGAAATGTCAAGCCATGTTAGGTGTTCTAGTGGTACACTCTGTAATTATTATTTTACTACATGTAAACCACACAATAACCAAATTCTGTAAACTCAGCATTGTAATCCTTATAGAGAATAAACTTTGAATTTGAATTTGAATTTGAATGTGAGAGCCGACAGGTGTCACATATGAAGTGAGACTCGAGTTAGCGTGTGTAGGAGAGGATAATATTTTCGATTAAGACAATCCAAAAAAATAATGAAGAAATTTTATTGATACCATCTACAATTAACTACAAACAGTTACGCCACAACTAATAAAGGACCCCAATGGAAATAAGTCACTTTGTCTGACTTTTTTGGGTTATCCTAGGTACTTCACACATATGCTGCTATGTATGATAATCTATGTAACCGTATTTGTGTATACCTGAATAAACTTACTTACTTACTTAATAAAATGGATAAGTTAGCGGTGTTTTCCGAAGGCTGGAAAGTTAGAAAACCTGGTGGTTAGGCAAGCTTGAGCAATATAGAAAATGTTCAGTTGGTATTGTACGTAGAGAGGCGGTAACTCTTTCAAAACTGGGACTCAGACTCATTCAAATTCAAATTCAAAGTTTATTCTCTATAAGGATTACAATGCTGAGTTTACAGAATTTGGTTATTGTGTGGTTTACATGTAGTAAAATAATAATTACAGAGTGTACCACTAGAACACCTAGCATGGCTAGGCATTTCGGGCAGACTTAAATTAAATCTTAAGTTTAAAATATTACAAAATTATGAGGTAAGTTGGTATTATGGCTAAGTGACTAAATACTAGTTTGTGAGTTTAGCAATGTGAATGCTTTTGTTTTGGCACTATACATAGTTTCAATATTGGAGTATCACAGGCCAACTTATGACCAGTTAAGATTCATTATTTTGAGATTGAGATTGATATTTCTGTTTATGGTCAAATGGGTGAGTGAGTGTAAGTGTGAACCACCAGGTGGTATTCGTGTAATTAGTTGACAGGGTGTATCAGGGAGGTAAGATGTTTTCTGATGGTAGTTTTGAAGGTGATGAATGTGTCTGCAGTTTTAGAATTTTCAGGTAGGGTGTTCCAGATTTTAGGGCCTTTGACATACATTGAATTTTTGTAAAGGTTTAGTCGGACACGGGGAATGTCATAGAGATGTTTGTGTCTGGTATTGTGCCTGTGGGTTCTGTCGCAACTATCAAGAAAGCGTTTTAGGTCAAGGTTAATATTGGAATTTAAGGTCCTGTAGATGTAGATTGCACAGTAGTAAGTGTGGATGTACTGAACAGGGAGTAAGTTTAGATCTATGAAGAGTGGGGGGGGGGGTGTTGCCAGGGATGGGATTTAGTGATTATTCTTACTGCGGCTTTTTGTTGGGTTATTATTGGCTTTAGCTGTGTTGCTGCAGTTGAACCCCAAGCACATATAGCATAGGTGAGGTATGGATAAATAAGTGAATGGTATAGTGTGAGAAGGGCAGTTTGCGGCACGTAGTATCGTATCTTGGAGAGGATCCCAACCGTTTTGGATACTTTTTTGGTTATGTGTTGGATATGGGTGCTGAAGTTCAGGTTGTCGAGGTATAGGCCTAGGAATTTGCCCTCATTATGCCTGGCAATTAGAGTTTTGTCGATCTTAATGTTAATTTCCGCATCTCCTGCTCTGCTACCAAACATAATGTAGCAGGTTTTGTCAGTGTTATGCGTAAGTTTATTGGCTGTCATCCAAGTCGATATTTTGATCAGCTCCTCATTAACAATGGTGTTGAGGGTGGCAAGATTAGGGTGAGAGATGACATAAGTCGTGTCATCAGCAAAGAGAATGGGGTTCAGGTGTTGAGATACGTTTGGAAGATCATTGATGTATATGAGGAAGAGCAGGGGACCAAGGACACTTCCCTGCGGAACTCCAGTATCAAGTGGCTGTGTTGTTGATGCTGCGTCTTTAATGGTGACATACTGATACCTATTAGTAAGGTAAGATTTGAAATATGCAAGCGCATGGCCTCTTATACCATAATGGTCAAGTTTGTGGAGTAGGATGCCGTGGTCTACTGTGTCAAAAGCTTTTCTTAGGTCAATAAAAATTCCTAGTGGATATTCCTTATTTTCCAATGCTGTGTAAAGCAGATCTAGCATTTTTATTATTGCATCGTTAGTGCTTTTATTTTTCCTGAATCCAAATTGGCAGGGGTTGAGTATACTTTAAAGGAATTTGTATCTCATTTCTGAGAGAGTTTAAGCACTCCGTAACAGCGAGGATGGGGAGGGGGTGTTGAGTAAAGAGGAGTTACCTAGAAAATTTTGTCCCACCTGCAACACAACCCGCGAAGAGTCTTCCTATCATCCTTCCCTCCTCCTCCTCCTCCCTGGACAGATCGCCTTTGGCCTGGGACTGCTGATGTTCCCTGACGACAACATGATGCGTCTGGGACTCTTCCTGAATGGCAGTTCGCCCGGTGGCGGCAACTCCAATATGTGGACTCACTTGCTGGGCGGCTCCCTCGACCTCTCCATCATGATGACCACAGTCTCCACCATCTGTGCCTTCGGTAGGAACTTCTTCGATGTCTTCACCCTCTTCTTCCCAGTCTGTTCCTTCGGCAATAAAACTTTTGTTTCTCTTATAACGTCTCTAACTTAGTTTTCGGGTTACTTTTTTTTTACTGCCTTCCTTTTCCCGACCATCCACACCTTCAGTGTAAGTTCCTCCTTCTTCCTCTGCCTCCCGTTTCTTTATTTACATTCTTATTCTATTTTATTGATAAAGCCACTGGATGACAAAACGTCTACAAATAAAGATATACCCAGATGTGGCTCGTGGCCTGATAGGCAAAGCTCTCGCTTCACACCCTGAGTGTCCGGGTTCGATACCTGGCAGGGGTGTAAACATTAGGCATGTTTCCTTACACCTGTTGTCCATCTTCATCCATCAGTAAAATGAGTACTTAAGAGTTAGTCGACTGGTGTGGGTCGCATCCTGTGACAAAATTGACCTAATTCGCCCAGAATGCTCTGCATAACAAGCGGCTTTCTATATAGTAGAATGTCATTGTACATGTACTTGTAGAAATAAAGATATTATTATCATATATTATGTGTCTAATTCTTCATCTTGTTGGCATTGTATTACCATTCACGTACAAATATTTTATTCTATACCACCTCTTCTGTACGACCCCACAGCCAATCCACTTTACTGCGCACCCTCCCCACAGCCGCTGTGCCATTGTGGGTGCTGTTGATGGGTCCCCTAATCCTGCAGGATGCCTCCTTCGTCATCCCGTACGACAACATCGCCCTCACTGTGGTCACACTCATCATACCCTGCGGTCTGGGCATCATCCTGCAAGTATTCTACCCAAAGTGAGTGCACTCTGAGTGGTGAGTTGTCTGGACCCGGCTACAGCGCTGATAGGCTTTAAAACCCATTAACCAAATACCAGTGACTTTGTATATATTCAGATGAGTGTGTATCTCTCATGACGTGTGTGCGATGACAACAGTGCTTGTACACGTGTTGCAGGAGTGTGAAATATTAACTTGTGTTGCAGGAGTGTGAAATATTAAGTTGTGTTGCAGGAGTGTGAAATATTAAGTTGTGTTGCAGGAGTGTGAAATATTAAGTTGTGTTGCAGGAGTGTGAAATATTAACTTGTGTTGCTGGAGTGTGAAATATTAACTTGTGTTGCTGGAGTGTGAAATATTAACTTGTGTTGCTGGAATGTGAAATATTAACTTGTGTTGCATGAGTGTGAAATATTAACTTGTGTTGCAGGAGTGTGAAATATTAACTTGTGTTGCAGGAGTGTGAAATATTAACTTGTGTTGCAGGAGTGTGAAATATTAACTTGTGTTGCAGGAGTGTGAAATATTAACTTGTGTTGCAGGAGTGTGAAATATTAACTTGTGTTGCAGGAGTGTGAAATATTAACTTGTGTTGCTGGAATGTGAAATATTAACTTGTGTTGCAGGAGTGTGAAATATTAACTTGTGTTGCAGGAGTGTGAAATATTAACTTGTGTTGCAGGAGTGTGAAATATTAACTTGTGTTGCAGGAGTGAGAAATATTAACTTGTGTTGCAGGAGTGTGAAATATTGTTCCAAGATTCTCACACCCATGTCAGCCTTCAACATCGTCTTCATACTCACCTTCGGTGTGTACGCGTACCACTACATCTTCAGCATCTTCACCTGGAAGGTAAGTCACATGAAGGGTGTATTCTCTCTTAGTATTCCAGGACGGAGGATAGAGCCTCCAGCATTCCTTGTACTGCATGAGCTATATGTTTTTACTTCATTAAATAAAAATTAATTTACATTTTCTATTGGTCAGGAAATATTAAATAACGATCATTGTCCTCGTTTGTGGTGTGTTAGTTACACCGCTGCCTCACCCCCCCACCGCTGCCTCACCCCCACCGCTGCCTCACCCCCCCACCGCTGCCTCACCCCACCGCTGCCTCACCCCCCCACCGCTGCCTCACCTCCACCGCTGCCTCAAGAGAGATCTAAAATTAGAAAAAGAAAAGATAATTCTTCTCATCAGATAACCTTCGTGTGTATTTCAAAATCCTCTGTATCTGTTATTCCCCGTGTGCTGTCAATCGTTACTTCCTTCCCTACAGATATTGCTGTCGGGATTCCTGCTGCCGACGCTGGGCTACCTGGGTGGCATGGTGCTGGCCATCGTCTTCCGCCTCTCCACGCCGGAGGTGATCGCCATCAGCGTGGAGACGGGCGTGCAGAACGCCACCATCGCCCTCATCATTCTCCAACTGGTCCTCTCGTCCCCCAGCGGCGAGCTCGCTGCTGGTGAGTGTATGTCGGAGGTTCCTGAGGTCAGACCTACTGCTGTAGTGTGCAGGTTCCTGAGGGACACCTACTGCTGTAGTGTGCAGGTTCCTGAGGGACACCTACTGCTGTAGCGCGCCGGAGGGGAGACCTACTGCTGTAGTGTGCAGGTTCCTGAGGGACACCTACTGCTGTAGTGTGCAGGTTCCTGAGGGACACCTACTGCTGTAGCGCGCCGGAGGGGAGACCTACTGCTGTAGTGTGCAGGTTCCTGAGGGACACCTACTGCTGTAGTGTGCAGGTTCCTGAGGGAAACCTACTGCTGTAGTGTGCAGGTTCCTGAGGGAAACCTACTGCTGTAGTGTGCAGGTTCCTGCAGGAGACCTACTGCTGTAGTGTGCAGGTTCCTGAGGGAGACCTACTGATGTAGTGTGCAGGTTCCTGAGGGAGACCTACTGCTGTAGTGTGCATGTTCCTGCAGGAGACCTACTGCTGTAGTGTGTAGGTTCCTGAGGGAGACCTACTGCTATAGTGTGCAGGTTCCTGAGGGAGACCTACTGCTGTAGTGTGCAAGTTCCTGCAGGAGACCTACTGCTGTAGTGTGCAGGTTCCTGCAGGAGACCTACTGCTGTAGTGTGCAGGTTCCTGAGGGAGACCTACTGCTGTAGTGTGCCGGAGGTTCCTGAGGGAGACCTACTGCTGTAGTGTGCCGGAGGCTCCTGCGGGAGACCTACTGCTGTAGTGTGCAGATTCCTGAGGGAGACCTACTGCTGTAGTGTGCAGGTTCCTGCAGGAGACCTACTGCTGTAGTGTGCAGGTTCCTGAGGGAGACCTACTGCTGTAGTGTGCCGGAGGTTCCTGAGGGAGACCTACTACTGTAGTGTGCAGGTTCCTGCGGGACACCTACTGCTGTAGTGTGAAGGTCTGTAGGAGACCTACTGCTGTAGTGTGCCGGAGGGAATGATAATGTGCTTGATCGAAATATATCTGTTCAGTCAGTCAAAGAGCAGAACCTGAAGAAGTTTATTGTAAGTCAAAGATAGGAAATTCTAGGGGGAGACTTGCATTTTGTCTGTAAGAATAATGTATTTTAGAGAACGACGTATATTGTGTAATTCAGAGAATAACAAATCCTAGAGGAAGTCGTCTACTGTGTAAGATGATGAGAGAGCAGACGAGACAGAGACAACACTGGTTAAGTAAGTTTATTCAGGTATACACAAATACAGTTACATAGAATTATCGTACATAGCAGCATATGTGTAGAGAACCTAGAATAACCCAAAAAAGTCAGTGACTTATTTCCATTGGGGTCCTTTTACCTTATTATTATAATATAAAGGTTATAATATTTTCTTATTATTCTATGATGAAGATAACATCTTATTATCATACTAAAAAGACTATCGACTACACGAGGGTCATTAAGACTATCTACAATACGAGGGTCATTACTAGGAATAAGGTAAAATTTACACGTATGTTAGCTAAAAACTAGAAAATCATTCCCCTCCCTTTCTGTAGCTACATTCATCAGACACCTTTTGGCACTCTTCTTGAACTGGTTCATGCTATGACTGGCTTTGACATGTGCGGGTAGTCTGTTCCATTCCTTTATTGCTGTACAATAAAAGGTGTTTGACGCCTGGCCAATGACTGTGGGTACTACAAAGTTGTGCTCTCTCCCCCTAGTACTATGATTGCTTTGGTTCCCAACCTTGACAAAACTGACAGCAAGATATTCTGGACACTGTGAGCAATTTTATAAACATGATTTAGCTTCAGTTGTTTTACTCTGTCTTCAACATTCAGCATATCCAACTGCTGTAATTCATTCTGGCCTACATGCTGTCTTGGTCCCAGCCCCAGGATGAATCTTACGAATTTGTTCTGTGTGATTTGCAGTCTGTCTTTCAGCTTTTTTGTCAAGGCAGAGTACCATGAAGAACAAGCGTAATCCATATGGCTTTGTATAAGGGCTAGACATAGGGTCCTGCGAGCCTCAGTAGGTAGACGCTGTGCTTGTCTATACAGGAACTTCAGTCTGGCATTCGCTTTCTTTACTACACTGTTCCCTATCAATTCTCCTGACACGCATGGGTCAAATGGGATTCCCAGATATTTTACTGATGAAACCAAAGTGATGGGCTCCCCATTACACTGGACATTAAAATTATTTATCCTTCTCAGTTTATGTTTCGTGCCAAAGAGAATGGCTTCAGTTTTCCCTAGGTGTAATGATAGTTTGTTGTCTACTAACCATTTGCTGCAGGACTCCAGTTCCGGTGTTAAAACATTAGCTATATCTTGTGGGTCTTTACCTGACACTAACAGAGCACTGTCATCTGCATACAGTAGGAGTTTGCACTTGACACTGATAGGCATGTCATTGACATAACAAGAATAATAAGGGACCCAGAATACTACCTTGGGGAACTCCACATGCTATCGGCAGGGGTTCTGATTCCGTTTTGTTGATTTTGACAATTTGTCTCCTGTTGCTAAGGTAGGACTTAAACCAGTCTACAGAACCTATACCGATAGCTTGAAGTTTCTTACATAATATATTGTGGTTGACAGTATCGAAGGCCTCTTGCAGGTCTAAGGTTACCATACCTATGAGGTTCCCCTTTGACATTTCAGTTCTCAGGTAATCCATCAGATTAATTAGGGAGGTGTCGGTTGAGTAAGATCTTCTAAAGCCCGATTGATAGTTATGGAGAATGTTGTTGTCATTAAGGTACTTAACTACTTGACAGTACACCGCCCTCTGTAGAATTTTGGATATTATACTGAGTATACTAACAGGCCTATAGTTGCTTACATCAGACCTACTATTTTTCTTGAAGATAGGAGTAACTCTGGCCTCCTTGAACCCCTCCGGTACGGTATTAGTGGTGATTGATAGATTTATTATGTGAGCAATAAGGATTGACAGTTCAGAAGCACCATCTTTTAGGAACTTAGACGGGATGTTATCCGGGCCTGTGCTCTTAGTTGGGTTTAACCTGCTTAGTTTTTTTTGAATAAAGTCATGAGATACACTTACTAGTTGACAACTGTTTGGGGTTACCCCTAAGATAAGATAAGATTTCGTTCGGATTTTTAACCCCGGAGGGTTAGCCACCCAGGATAACCCAAGAAAGTCAGTGCGTCATCGAGGACTGTCTAACTTATTTCCATTGGGGTCCTTAATCTTGTCCCCCAGGATGCGACCCACACCAGTCGACTAACACCCAGGTACCTATTTGCTGCTAGGTGAACAGGACAACAGGTGTAAGGAAACGTGTCGAAATGTTTCCACCCGCCGGGAATCGAACCCGGGCCCTCCGTGTGTGAAGCGGGAGCTTTAGCCACCAGGCCACCGAGTCACCACCTTTATTGGTATAGTATGTTTGAAACTTATCAGTCTGTGTTAAAGGTATTTGATGCAGCTGGTAGTTTACTTACTAGTGTTGATGCTACAGATGTGTAGAAGGAATTAAAGCAATTTGCCACCTTAGATGTTTCGTGGCATACCTCGTTATCGAGAGTGAGTACTATGTTAGACCTATCTACTGGCTTATGGCTATACCCCAACTGTTTTAGTTGTTGCCAGAGCTTTCTGGGGTTATGCTTATACTCTTCAATTTTTGAGCAATAGTCCTTTGCCTTTGCTCCTTTTATTATAAGTCTCTGCACTCTGTTCCTCACCCTTTGGAATTCATTTAGTGCTGCAATATCCTGTCTGTTTGCAGACAGGATAGCAGAGTAGATTACTGTAGAAGACTCTGAAGAGAGACGTTTGTTGGTTCACTCTTATAAAAAAAATTCATCTCTTCGCTGAGTTTGTTATAAAAGTGACTCGTAAGACGCACCGTTATAACAGCAAGTGGTCCATGAGGTGCACTTACTGATGTATCAGAGATTAACTCATACAGTGAGGTACTTGCCAATGCTCATCCAGGTGGAAACCATTAGCCTTTGCTCGTACAAGTTTAGCTCTTGTTTTGTGACGTCTGTGCTCTTCTGGGAAGATGACTGTTGAACGAGTGATGGTGAATGAGTTTTTTTTTTTTTTTTTTTTTGGGGGGGGGGAGCCTTGGATCACCCTGCGTTGGTGGGACACACTCGATGAAGCAAATATATAAAGTGTACATACTCTGAAAATTCACTTTAGTCATTATTTTAGGACTAAAACTATTCTTGACGGATGGCGACCAGTTTTACAGTCAAGAGGCTTTAAAAGTAGTAGTAGTAGTAGTAGTAATAATAATAATAATAATAATAATAATAATAATAATAATAATAATAATCATGGAATCCATGAATGAGGAGTGTGTGTGTTTCGTTGCAGTGATCCCGGCCTGCTCGACATTGTTCACGCCACTACCCCTGGTGCTGGTGCTGGCTATCAAGAAGGCCTACGACAGGATCATCCGAAGTCGATCGCTCAGTATCAACACCTCCGACGCCCATCTTAAGGTGATCTATGTCCATCCTCCATATTTTTCTTGACTACAGTAGCCACCATCACAATTTATTGTTCACAGTACTTGTACCTGGGTCCTATGTAACCCAGGTAGATCTCATCTAGACTTTCTAGACCCTGAACTAACTCATCTGGATTCATATCTAATCCACTTAGATCCCATGCAACCTATCTCAACCCTCGACTCTTACCTAACCTCTCTCCGACCAGCACAGACACTATCTAGCCTACCTAGACCGCCTTAACTCTCCTGGATAGTATAAGGTGCTCCCATAACGTGGAATTTTCTTCCTTCTACAGGAGGTTTCTAGCGACGTCAAAAACACCTCAATGGCTTCGTTGGAGAATGGCTTCAAGGTTTCCGACGACTCCGAAAACTTCTCGCTGCAGAAACGTCGCAGGACTTCGATAGCTCCTGAAGGCTCCACTCTTCGGAACGGCTACAGGGCTTCCCTGGCTCTTGAAGGTGGCGTTGACAATCCTGTAGCAGAGCTCAGGGACGAGGTTTGATGAGTGAGATGAAACTCCGAAGCTGAACACTAACGTGACGAGGAATGAAAGGAAAGATGCAAATGTTTGTCTTCCAATGTAATCTAATAGTTTGTGATCGTAAATGGTCTGTCACCCACGTTGTGATGGTCTGCTGCTATAGTAATAACAGCAGCAACGTCAGGAGCAGTAACAACAGCAGCAACGGTAATAAAAGCAGCAGGAGTAATTAGAGCAACATCGACAGGATCTCCAGCAGCACTAACAGCAGCAACGTCAGGATCTCCACCAGGAGCTATAACAGGAGCAACAATAGAATAATAAGCAGCAGCAACAACAGTTATAACAGAATCAGTATCAGGATCAGCAGCAGCAATAACATCAGTGTCAACAACAAAAGCTGAAGAACAAGGTGAGACAACCAGCACTGTTGTTCTCATACGCTGTTGTACTCATACACTGCCTCTATGATACGTTAGTATGACACTCCCTTCATCAAGGGCTTGAATCAACTAGGGGATAGCAGCTTCAGTTATTGAATCGAGAGTCCCTCAAGGCAACGCCTCCTTCTTCCCCCTTCCCCATCCTCCTACCTCTTCTTGAAGAATTAAAACATTCAAGGACTTGAGTATGGGTGGCATGGGTGGTTTAACATTAGGGTTTAACCTACTTGTGACACATGACATCGGCTGTGTATTGATGGTTTCCGGATACCATAGTATTGATGTTAGTATAGATATTGTATTTTGTTCATCACTATGTTCACACCATGTGTTCATCACTGTTCACACCATGTGTTCACCACTATGTTCACACCATGTGTTCATCACTATGTTCACACCATGTGTTCATCACTGTTCACACCATGTGTTCATCACTATGTTCACACCATGTGTTCACTATGTTCACATCATGTGTTCATCACTATGTTCACACCATGTGTTTATCACTATGTTCACACCATGTGTTCATCACTATGTTCACACCATGTGTTCATTATGTTCACACCATATGTTCATCACTATGTTCACACCATGTGTTCATCACTATATTCACACCATGTGTTCATCACTATGTTCACACCATGTGTTCATCACTGTTCACACCATGTGTTCATCACTATGTTCACACCATGTGTTCAGCACTATGTTCACACCATGTGCTCACTATGTTCACACCATGTGTTCATCACTATGTTCACACCATGTGTTCATCACTATGTTCACACCAGGTGTTCATCACTATGTTAACACCATGTGTTCACTATGTTCACACCATGTGTTCACTATGTTCACACCATGTGTAAATCACTATGTTCACACCATGTGTTCACTATGTTCACACCATGTGTAAATCACTATGTTCACACCATGTGTTCATCACTATGTTCACACCAGGTGTTCATCACTATGTTCACACCATGTGTTCACTATGTTCACATGTGTTCATCACTATGTTCACACCATATGTTCATCACTATGTTCACACCAGGTGTTCATCACTAGGTTCACACCATGTGTTCACTATGTTCACAACATGTGTTCATCACTATGTTCACACCATATGTTCATCACTATGTTCACACCATGTGTTCACTATGTTCACACCATGTGTTCATCACTATGTTCACACCATGTGTTCACTATGTTCACTCCATGTGTTCACTATGTTCACACCATGTGTTCACTATGTTCACACCATGTGTTCATCACTATGTTCACATCATGTGTTCATCACTATGTTCACACCATGTGTTCATCACTATGTTCACACCATTTTTCATCACTATGTTCACACCATGTGTTCATCACTATGTTCACACCATGTGTTCATCACTATGTTCACACCATGTGTTCATCACTATGTTCACACCATGTGTGCATCACTATGTTCACACCATGTGTGCATCACTATGTTCACACCATGTGTTCATCACTATGTTCACACCATGTGTTCATCACTATGTTCAACACCATGTGTGCATCACTATGTTCACACCATGTGTTCATCACTATGTTCACACCATGTGTTCACTATGTTCACACCATGTGTTCATCACTATGTTCACACCATGTGTTCACTATGTTCACACCATGTGCTCATCACTATGTTCACACCATGTGTGCATCACTATGTTCACACCATGTGTTCATCACTATGTTCACACCATGTGTTCACTATGTTCACACCATGTGTTCATCACTATGTTCACACCATGTGTTCATCACTATGCTCACACCATGTGCTCATCACTATGTTCAAACCATGTGTTCATCACTATGTTCACACCATGTGCTCATCACTATGTTCACACCATGTGTTCATCACTATGTTCACACCATGTGTTCATCACTATGTTCGCACCATGTGTTCATCACTATGTTCACACAATGTGTTCACTATGTTCACACCATGTGTTCATCACTATGGTCACACCATGTGATCATCACTATGTTCACACCATGTGTTCATCACTATGTTCACACCATGTGTTCACTATGTTCACACCATGTGTTCATCACTATGTTCACACCATGTGTTCACTATGTTCACACCATGTGTTCACTATGTTCACACCATGTGTTCACTATGTTCACACCATGTGTTCATCACTATGTTCACACCATGTGCTCATCACTATGTTCACACCATGTGTTCATCACTATGTTCACACCATGTGTTCATCACTATGTTCACACCATGTGTTCACTATGTTCACATCATGTGTTCACTATGTTCACACCATGTGTTCACTATGTTCACACCATGTGTTCACTATGTTCACACCATGTGTTCATCACTATGTTCACACCATGTGTTCACTATGTTCACACCATGTGTTCACTATGTTCACACCATGTGTTCATCACTATGTTCACACCATGGTGTTCACTATGTTCACACCATGGTTCACTATGTTCACACCATGTGTTCACTATGTTCACACCATGTGTTCATCACTATGTTCACACCATGTGTTCACTATGTTCACACCATGTGTTCACTATGTTCACACCATGTGTTCATCACTATGTTCACACCATGTGTTCACTATGTTCACACCATGTGTTCATCACTATGTTCACACCATGTGTTCACTATGTTCACACCATGTGTTCACTATGTTCACACCATGTGTTCATCACTATGTTCACACCATGTGTGCATCACTATGTTCGCACCATGTGTTCACTATGTTCACACCATGTGTTCATCACTATGTTCACACCATGTGTTCACTATGTTCACACCATGTGTTCACTATGTTCACACCATGTGTTCATCACTATGTTCACACCATGTGATCACTAATGTCACACCATGTGTTCACTATGTTCACACCATGTGTTCATCACTATGTTCACACCATGTGTTCACTATGTTCACACCATGTGTTCACTATGTTCACACCATGTGTGCATCACTATGTTCACACCATGTTTCACTATGTTCACACCATGTGTTCACTATGTTCACACCATGTTTCACTATGTTCACACCATGTGTTCACTATGTTCACACTATGTATTGTTGAACTTACATAGTAGCGGATCATTCATATGTAACTAACATTTCTATTCCTTTTCTGTTGTGTGTAAAATATTAATATAAACAATTCCCTTCATTAACTAAACGTAACTTGTGAAATTTTGCTTCCATTTCTAATTACTTATTCTGAGATCTATTAAGTTAGCTAATATATATAAATATATATATATATAAATATATATATATATATATATTATATAATATATATATATATCGGCTGTAGGTTTTTATAAGTATTTGTTGAGTCATTTTGGAAGGAGAGAGAGCCAGAATTTTTTTAACATTTGTAGGTAGGATCTAAACCCGTAGGATTTGTACAGCTCCTGGTGAATTGGAGGTAAATTAGGTTTGATTCAAGAAAGAGGTAGATAGTTACAATTCCTTGGATCACGAGCGTCCCTCAGAGGTTGCCAATGTCTCCCGAGAGACGGGAATCTGTTCATGCTTTTAAATCCATTTGAAATAACATCTTTCTTCTGATGCTGGTGATCATACTTTCACTCTTGTGATGCTGGTGATCATACTGTCAGTCTTGTGATGCTGGTGATCATACTGTCACTCTTGTGATTCTGGTGATCATACTGTCACTCTTGTGATGCTGGTGATCATATTGTCACTCTTGTGATTCTGGTGATCATACTTTCACTCTTGTGATGCTGGTGATCATACTGTCACTCTTCTGATGCTGGTGATCATACTGTCAGTCTTGTGATGCTGGTGATCATATTGTCACTCTTTGTGGATTCTGGTGATCATACTGTCACTCTTGTGATGCTGGTGATCATATTGTCACTCTTGTGATGCTGGTGATCATACTTTCACTCTTGTGATGCTGGTGATCATACTGTCACTCTTCTGATGCTGGTGATCATACTGTCACTCTTCTGATGCTGGTGATCATACTGTCTCTCTTGTGATGCTGGTGATCATACTTTCACTCTTGTGATTCTGGTGATCATACTGTCACTCTTGTGATGCTGGTGATCATACTGTCACTCTTGTGATGCTGGTGATCATACTGTCACTCTTCTGATGCTGGTGATCATATGTCACTCTTGTGATGCTGGTGATCATACTGTCTTCTCTTGTGATGCTGGTGATCATACTGTCACTCTTCTGATGCTGGTGATCATACTGTCACTATTCTGATGCTGGTGATCATACTGTCACTCTTGTGATGCTGGTGATCATACTCTCTTGTGATGCTGGTGATCATACTGTCTCTCTTGTGATGCTGGTGATCATACTGTCACTCTTGTGATGCTGGTGATCATAACTGTCTCTCTGTGATGCTGGTGATCATACTGTCACTCTTGTGATGCTGGTGATCATACTGTCACTCTTGTGATGCTGGTGATCATACTGTCACTCTTGTGATGCTGGTGATCATACTGTCACTCTTGTGATGCTGGTGATCATACTGTCACTCTTGTGATGCTGGTGATCATACTGTCACTCTTGTGATCCTGGTGATCATACTGTCTCTCTTGTGATGCTGGTGATCATACTGTCTCTCTTGTGATGCTGGTGATCAACTGTCCACTCTTGTGATGCTGGTGATCATACTGTCACTCTTGTGATGCTGGTGATCATACTTTTCACTCTTGTGATGCTGGTGATCATACTGTCTCTCTTGTGATGCTGGTGATCATACTGTCACTCTTGTGATGCTGGTGATCATACTGTCACTCTTGTGATGCTGGTGATCATACTGTCACTCTTGTGATGCTGGTGATCATACTTTCACTCTTGTGATGCTGGTGATCATACTGTCTCTCTTGTGATGCTGGTGATCATACTGTCACTCTTGTGATGCTGGTGATCATACTGTCACTCTTGTGATGCTGGTGATCATACTGTCACTCTTGTGATCCTGGTGATCATACTGTCTCTCTTGTGATGCTGGTGATCATACTGTCACTCTTGTGATGCTGGTGATCATACTGTCACTCTTGTGATCCTGGTGATCATACTGTCTCTCTTGTGATGCTGGTGATCATACTGTCACTCTTGTGATGATGGTGATCATACTGTCACTCTTGTGATTCTGGTGATCATACTTTCACTCTTGTGATGCTGGTGATCATAAGAACATAAGAACATAAGAACGAAGGAACACTGCAGAAGGCCTACTGGCCATGCGAGGCAGGTCCAAGTCCCTACCGGCTTAAGCCAATGCACCCAACCTAGTCAGGTCAGGTCACATTGACTTAAGGGAGGAACACGGCAACCGACCTGTTAGCACAAGCTATCAGGTCCAACTCACACCCACCCACATCTACTCATGTAATTTATCCAACCTATTTTTAAAGCTACACAACGTTCTGGGCCTCTATAACGGTATCTTGGGAGTTTGTTCCACTCATCCACAACTCATATACCAAACCAGTACTTTCCTATATCCCTCCTGAATCTGAATTTTTCCAACTTAAAACCATTGCTGCGAGTCCTGTCTAGGCTAGATATTTCAGCACACTATTTACATCCCCTTTATTTATTCCTGTCTTCCACTTATAAACCTCAATCATATCCCCCCTAATTCTACGTCTTTCTAGAGAGTGCAGTTTCAGGGCCCTTAGTCTATCCTCATAGGGAAGGTTTCTGATACATGGGATCATCTTTGTCATCCTCCTTTGTACATTTTCCAGAGAATTTATATCCATTCTGTAATACGGTGACCAAAACTGTGCAGCATAATCTAAATGAGGCCTAACCAAGGATGTATAGAGTTGAAGAACAACCTGAGGACTCCTATTATTTATGCTTCTTGATATGAAGCCAAGGATTCTATTAGCTTTATTGCGAACACTTATGCACTGTTTGTCTTGGTTTCAGATTACTGCTAACCAGAACTCCTAAATCTTTTTCGCAATCCGTAATATTAAGATCTACATTATTTAGTTTATATGTGGCATGGTTATTGTCCTGTCCAACATTTAGAACTTTGCATTTGTCTATATTAAACTGCATCTGCCACTTCTCCGACCACTGCATCAGTCTATTCAAATCTTCCTGGAGTGCTCGAATGTCCTCGTCAGAATGAATTCGACGGCCTATTTTGGTGTCATCGCAAACTTGCCGATGTCGCTCTTTATGCCCTCATCTATGTCGTTTATGTAGATTGTGAACAGCAGGGGGCCCAACACTGACCCCTGTGGAACACCGCTCGTGACGCTTCCCCACTCTGATTTCTCCCCATTTATGCAAACTCTCTGCTGCCTATTTGTCAACCATGCCTCTATCCAGGAAAAAATTTCTCCTCCTATTCCATGTGCTTTAATTTTCCTCAATAGTCTCTGACTATTGTGATGCTGGTGATCATACTTTCACTCTTGTGATGCTGGTGATCATACTGTCACTCTTGTGATGCTGGTGATCATACTGTCACTCTTCTGATGCTGGTGATCATACTTTCACTCTTGTGATGCTGGTGATCATACTGTCTCTCTTGTGATGCTGGTGATCATACTGTCTCTCTTGTGATGCTGGTGATCATACTGTCACTCTTGTGATGCTTGTGATCATACTGTCACTCTTGTGATGCTGGTGATCATACTGTCACTCTTGTGATGCTGGTGATCATACTGCACTCTTGTGATCTGGTGATCATACTGTCACTCTTGTGATGCTGGTGATCATACTGTCTCTCTTGTGATGCTGGTGATCATACTGTCACTCTTGTGATGCTGGTGATCATACTGTCACTCTTGTGATTCTGGTGATCATACTTTCACTCTTGTGATGCTGGTGATCATACTGTCACTCTTGTGATGCTGGTGATCATACTGTCACTCTTGTGATGCTGGTGATCATACTGTCTCTCTTGTGATGCTGGTGATCATACTGTCACTCTTGTGATGCTGGTGATCATACTGTCACTCTTGTGATGCTGGTGATCATACTTTCACTCTTGTGATGCTGGTGATCATACTTTCACTCTTGTGATGCTGGTGATCATACTGTCTCTCTTGTGATGCTGGTGATCATACTGTCTCTCTTGTGATGCTGGTGATCATAATGTCACTCTTGTGATGCTGGTGATCATACTGTCACTCTTGTGATGCTAGTGATCATACTGTCACTCTTGTGATGTTGATCATACTGTCACTCTTGTGATGCTGGTGATCATACTGTCACTCTTGTGATGGTGATCATACTGTCAGTCTTGTGATGCTGGTGATCATACTGTCACTCTTGTGATGCTAGTGATCATACTGTCACTCTTGTGATGGTGATCATACTGTCACTCTTGTGATGGTGATCATACTGTCAGTCTTGTGATGCTAGTGATCATACTGTCTCTCTTGTGATGGTGATCATACTGTCAGTCTTCAATATAAACTTCAGCATTTCTTCATCGCTGTTGTTGCATTTATGGCTTAGTGTTGTGTGTGTGTGTGTGTGTGTGTGTGTGTGTGTGTCTCAGTTTCTTGAAAGACCAGGTTCTCGAGAACAGCGACGTCTCCAGGCACCCTCAAAACATCTTCAACTCATCCAAGCACCTTCCTTAAAGGCTATAACTCTAGGAGTGTGTTCTGGCTTCGTTTCTCTTCAGTTGTGCATAATTGATCAATACTACATTATTCTTTAATTATTTATTTTTTTGTGTGTGAATTGTTATAAAACAAAGTTAATAAGATGCTAAATATATATTTGAAGAAATAACTTACCTCGTGTAATTTTTCCTACACCTGAGAAAAAGTGATATTCTTTTTTGGAGGGGGGGGAGGTTTTTATTCACTATTCTGTTATTGTCAGTGTGGATGTTTAATTTTTGTTTGTATAGTGGAATAGATTGTTATTATAGCAAAGTGAAAAAAATGTGTTAATTATACTGAAGTTTCGAGTTATGATTTTCCAGACCTTCCTCGCATACAGCACTTCCTCTGCTCACACTTCCAGCACTTCCTCTGCTCATACTTCCAGCACTTCCTCTGCTCATACTTCCAGCACTTCCTCTCAAAGTTTTTACTAACATTTTCAGAATTATCCATAGTTAACTTTAACTGGTGTTCCAGTTCTCTCATTTATTCCTTCATAACTATCTAATTTTTGTGTAATTTCCCAGATTTTTGCTTCCAATGTATCATCCTAATTTTTTAGCCAATTCCTCGTCCCTCTCTATCATAACTTTCTCTTTTAGTGTTTTTTGCCTTGGTTGCATTCGTACATTCGTTAATTCCCTTCCATTTTTTCAAAGTTTACTTTGATCTTATATATTTATGTTAATCCTTCCTGGTTCCTGCCCAACCTGACTGTCCTCCATTTTTTTGTCATTTATCTTAATATATTATGTATACTTGTGTGTGGGATAGGTAGCTTACTTAAAACACCAGAGTTTTTTAGGACAGTGAGGTTGGTGTTATATAGGAGAGACGGGGAAGATAAGGGGAAACTATTGCCTGGTCTCAGAGCCGCGGACGCGTTGACCCCCGAAACCCTCTCCTGATAAACTCCAGGTAGTAAAGGTGGACCTCAGGATGGGGGAGGATGTTACAGTTGGAAAGTCAACTCGTGTTGTCTGAACACTTGTAGCATGACAGTCTTTCCTTGAGTGTGGTTGTATATTATTTATTTCGGGTCACCCTGCCTCGGGAGGACAGCCGGTGCGCTCAAAAACAGTCATTTTCTTACCCCTAATAATTTTCCTCGCAATAGAGCAGTACACTCGTGTACTTCTGTTTATTGAATTTATGGGCGAGCGCTAAACCCATAGGAGGGTCATGTAGCGACTATGGGAATGGAAGGCATTTAGGTTCAACCCAATGGAGCACCCGTGAAATTCCTCGGATCAAGAGCCTCTCACAGGCATGGAGGAACCTCCTTGGAGGTGTCGCGCCTCACTACCATCTTCACTGTTAGTAACCACAGACTTACTTTTTATTACGCTGCGATTAAATTATGGGGAGAGAGAGCTCAGCCCTCAGGGGTAATACAGCACCTGTGGTAATAAGTCATTCAGGTTTGATCCAAGGGGAGCATAGATCCAGTTCCTTAGATCAAGAGCCCCTCGCAGGCACGAAGGAACGTTCTTAACATAACTGTCGCATTCCTGTGACCAAGTTGTTTAACTGACCTACTGACCTGACCTCATTATTATAATCAAAAAAGCGCTAAACCCACCAGGGTCATACAGCGCTGCGTAACCTAACCAGAATAATCAGTATAATTAATTTTACATTGAGGAGGGAGGGGGAAATAGGCGAAAAAAAAATCACCAGCACTAAAACTTGTAAACAAAAGTGACCAGAAGTAATTTATCGCAGTTTTATATACTGGAATAAATCATTTCAAGGGTACAAAAAATATCAATAAATTTATCATTTTTTTTTTTAAATTCAACTACATAATGACGGCACATTGGCTATAGTTTATGCGTAGGAACTGTGACGCATTCTGTAAAATTTATTAACAATACTCCCTTGCATATGATAAATAAAAATTTTAGCCACAAATTGGTTTTGGATGAGTGTCATGTCTCCTGCTACATCCGGGGGGTTTAGGACAGTTTTGGATAAGATAAAAATCCAAAATCTGGGTTCACCAAGTGTAGTGGGTCATCACAGGTGGTTAACGGGAGGATGTTATTGTTAGAGAATGATTCGAGGCTGGGCGAATCAATGTCAGTTCTGAGCGCGACTTCTGGTATGATGGAGGACAGTCTCAAAAGGTGACTTGGGCTCTGAGCTGGGCTCCAGGGATGCTGGTGGTGCCCAGGGCAACTGCTGAATCCGTCCTGACGACATGCCACCTCTCCTTGGAGGATGGAGATGAAGAAAGGAGAGAAGTGACGGCTGCCTGTTGCCCTCCAGCAGCTTGGTGGCGATGGTGGCCAGTGGGGTAGCGCTGGGGGAGGCGCTGAAGAAGAGCATATTATTGCTTAACGTGAGGCCGGACTCCCATACACAGCCATCCAGTGCATACAACGTCGCGTGTCCACCAGCAGCGCCGCCTGCAACATCAAAGAATGGAAAGAATGAAGAACTCAAAAGGAACACTATATACAAAACTCAAGAGGGTCACCGAATAGAACTTAAGGAACACGTAAAAGACTTGGGAATAATTATGTCAGCGGACCTTTCGTTGCAAGTCCATAACAAGACAAAGATCACGACAGCCAGAAAGATGACGGAGCGGGTACTGAGAACTTTCAAAATAAAGGAATTAATGCCGATGGTGACGCTTCAAATCGCTAGTGCTCCCTCACTTAGAATATTACTCAGTGCTGACGGCCCCGTTCAAAGCAGGAGAAATATCGGAACTGGAACAAATACAGAGATCGTTTACGGCTCACACTGAGCCAGTAAAACTCAATGTGAGCTTCACAGGCTTTACTACTGGGAACGCCTGCAAGTCTTGAGCATGTATTCACTGGAGCGGAGGAGAGAGAGAGACATGATAATATATATATCTGGAAAATACTCGAGGGCCTGGTCCCAAATCTGCACACTGCCATAACATACTGGAGTGAGAGATGTGGGAGGAAGTGTATAATAAACCCAGGGGTGCGGTGGGGACAATAAGGGAACACTGTATCAACATCCGGGGTCCCAAACTTTTCAACATCTTACCAGAAGATATCAGAAACACGGCTGGAACAAGTGTAGAAGCCTTCAAGAGGAAACTGGACAAGTATCTTCACCAGGTGCCAGATCAACCAGACTGTGATGGATATGTGGGGCAGCGGGCCTCCAGCAGCAACAGCTTGGTTGACCAGGCAAGCCCCAGACGAGCCTAGCTCATGGCCGGGCTCAGAGAGTAGATTAACTCTCGAAACTCTTCAAAGGTATATAAACTACAGTTAAACACCGGTGGTGACAAGTGTTACATCATCATCTCTTGACTTCATGTAGCTACGCCAGTGTTACATATTAAGAATACTAGAACAACTCAAAAGTTCTGATAATAGCAGTGGTCATTCAAATTACCTGCTGGTGAGGGGATCTTGAGCCAAGGAATTGGACGTACCCTCCTCTTCCTTGGATCGAATCAGAATGCCCCCCCCCATTCCCTCCAGGAGCTAGCCCCCACACCTGGGTGATAACAGGCTAGCACTAGCAACAACACTAACACAATGCAGGAACACTTGCATCAACTGGTCACGCACGTAACAACTAAGATAAGCGAACAGTCGTATTAGATCAACACCGGAGTTACTCACCCAGGAGGACGTGTGTGTCGGCACCTCGCGACACCCTGACCACGAGTGCCTCTGGGGCGGCGATGAGAGGCGCTGGCGTGTGTGGGTGGGCATGGTGGGTGAGGTCGATGCCAGACTCCTGTGCCAGCAGAGGTGCATTCACCATGTTGATACCGTCCGGTGAGGTGGTTCGCAGTAACCCCACCAGCACAGCAGAGCCCAGGAAGGTGTCCATCTTGCTTACCTCGCTCCCTGGACAACATCACTTTATCAGAACAAATAATGACACAGGATGCACCAGGGGTTCTTCCTGCCACTACAGTCTCGCACAGAGATGTAAAATGATGGGGTTATAAATTACGATCTTTAATAAGATAATGAGGGAGTGTACGGAAGAATTAAAATTGGATTTAACAGGGGTTTTAAGACTTAATCAGGGAAATACATAAAAGGAGAGAAGATTAAAGCCCTGAAAAATAAATTTGTACCAAAGATATTGTTGCACATTAATAAACAAAAGCTATCTTAATGGGGAAGGAGAATAAAGACTAACAAAATGATACAGCTAGTTAGCAAGTCACATTAGACGTGGTCATGGTGGTTGTAGTTCTGATCTGACTTGCAACCAGGGAAGATCAATGGCTCTGCCGGCTCAAGTTTCTCATTAGTTCTGTCAAAACAGCCGGAGAAACCATTCCTTTGTTACTCAAAACAGTGCCAACAAAGGAAGCAACGTGGGGTGAATTTGTTGCTAAAAATGCTAAATGCTAAAAAAATAAATAAAAAAAAGGTTGGCAGTGATGGGGTGTGTTAAGTGGAGCATGAGAGGTTAATATCTACTGAAATTATAAAATTTTAGAAAATAAACACAAGTCAAACAGGAAAAATATGGCTTATAAAATCAAGGGTTTTGGGGTTAAATAACTGCTCAAATAAAAAAAAAAACACTTAAATCACAGAATGGAAGAGACTCGAACCCATGGTAAGCCAGTCTTAAAACTCGCAGACCCGTTCTGTGACTGGTTTGCAATCGTGTTATTACGATTTCGTGAATCAAAATTACTTAGCACTTGTAACACTGTCAGGAGATTAAAATATATGTAACTATTTAAGGAACTCACAAAACACTTTTGTTTGACCCAAGCAATGTGAGGAGTGAGGAAAGTGAGGAAAAAGTGCTGAACGAGAGAAATCACTAAAAAAAGTGAGGAAGTAACGGATTATTCACACTGGAATAAATAAATAATACCACAGCACTAGTAAACATGAACCTGCTACACAGTGATATCTTCACTGTAATCTAGTGATCACTTTGCCAGATAAGAAGCGTGTACACTGGTGGCAACAGTGACACCCCCCCCCTCACCCCATATCACAATACTTGAGCTCATTCTCTCGAAATCGAAATAATACGATTGCAAAAAAAAAAATTCACACAACTTCGAGTTTTAAGCCTCTCCTACCATGATTCCTAACCCCCACACAGTCTTTGATTTGACGCACAAATTTCAACGTCTCCTGCCTACATTCCGTAACCTCTCTGCCAGACGTACCTCTAACTTTCTTTTATATGGTTAAATACAGTACGAGTTTTTATAGGCTCAGGTAATCCAACATAAGTTGACATAAAAGGAAATAGCTTTTGTAAGATTTGGGAAACTCTGTTTTAGCAGGTTTCTCTGACCGAATATCTATGCATAAATTACTGAAGACTAGACAATGCTCCTGAACAGGAATAAAACACATGTACAGACAGTACAGTGGTGTACGGTACTTTTCGGTACCGTACACCACTGATATGATCTGCTCCTTGTGGCTACTACAATCAGGCAATCACAAATGGGTCATTACACCCACGAAGCCAAAATACACAAAGAGAAACTGACCGTAGAGGTCAATATGGACTGTGCTGGCTGGTGTGTCGGCCGGCTGGCTGAGGTGGCTACCCAGGCAGCCCAGGGCTTGAGCCAACTCGATCCAGTCCTTGCTGGCGGGACTGGTGGCGTGTGTGAGGGCTGCTGCGTTCACCACGCCCACCAGGGGCTTACCCTTCACCATGTCCACTATCTGCTGCGCGATCTCCACCGCTACCCTCTGCTGCGCCTCCACCGTGTTAGCGCCCAGGTGAGGGGTGCATATTACCTGCCGGACAACACCTGCTCGTTATTACCTGTCCTCACCACACCTGTTCCCTTCCAGCGCTATAAATGTATATCAAATGTGTTAACGAGTTAATAAGTGTACACGATATTACAAGAGTACGAGACTGGCTTCACAGGTGTACACATTACTGCAAGTTGTGGATAATGACACAAGTGTACAATCCATTTTTTAAAGGAACGTTTCGCCAAGAGTGGCTTCACTAGGGCTAATAAAGCCACTCGTGGCGAAACGTTTCCTTCAATATATGTACTGAACTATACAAGTATCATCAGCTGGTGGGTCTCGCTATACCACATACAACTATTACAAGAATGAATTAACTTCACAGTTGTAAGAGAAAATAAGGCTATAAACATATGATATAAACCTCGGTAATAGATACCGACAAACGGGTTTAGAGACCCGAGAGCAAACACTAGGACATATTTATTAGAAAACGTTTTGGCCCTGGGATCTTGATCACTTCTAGTGATCACGACAAGGTCACGTTTAGAAGTGACCACTTTTAGTGATCACTTCTAAACGTAGATATAAAACAATCATCCTGTTCCCTATGTGTGTGTCTCGTAATAATAAAAATGCTTTTAAATGAGCTGATGTAGGTAACAGCTCTTAGCTTGTAAATAAAGCTAGGAACCTTAAATTAACCTTGTAAAACCTCGTGTAAAAAACACTCAGGGCCTATGAGTGAAGCTCCAGCTTCAGCACTGAAGGTCTAGACTAAGCTGAAGCCTTTAATGATGATGCTCTAAGTGACTGATGACTTTCTAAATTAATGGCACAGTCGGTCACGGTGACATTGAGATTTCGCCTTGACAGCTAACTTAATCTCTGGTTCGAACTCCCGCTGTAAGATGTAATTTTTTGTTTAAATAGATATACACAGAAATCACAGGGAATGGTGGGGTCATAAAGTACCTTGAAAGTGGGAGGTAATTATGTCTGATACAGGGAAAGGGAGGGTAATTTTGGTGCTGGGGAAGAGCCCTTCGCCAGCACCAAAATTACCCAACATTAATCTTAGGTAAGTATCGAAGAAGAGCAGTCGAACTAGTACCTGACTGGTTCACACACGACAGAAAGGGCAAGCAAGGTCACGGACCTGATTGGTTTACACTATCACATCAAGACAAACAAGGTCACGTACAAAAATGAGACATTACTTTCAGAATAAAAATCTCAGGAATATTTTTAACGGTGTGCTTTAAGAGAGACTTATTATCGCATCAAGGTTTGAGTTTCCTGAAACAACGGGTGTGCAGTTTCCTGGACAGACTGAACCAGTGAGCCGTGTGTGCTTGTGTACACCAGTACCTCATGAGCATATGTACACCAGTACCCTTTGCAGGTGTACATATTTTATATACTAGCAGACGTAAGGTACTAGCTCCTAGCTTATGTCTGTTACTTTATATGCACGAGTGTATTGGTATATCTAGAGTAATAATGGGAGTATCTCCTGACAGAGTGGACATTACCTTTGGATGCCTACAAAGTGTGGTGTCAGTTGGTGGTTCTTCGAGAAAGACGTCCAGCGCAGCACCACCACAGGTGCCCCTCTCCAGAGCCTTGAGTAGCGCTGCCTCATCCACAATACCACCACGGGCAACATTGACGATGCGCACCCCGGGTTTGCACTTGGCCAGGACCTCCTCACCGACGAGGTTCTTGGTGTGTGGTAGAAGGGGCGTGTGCACGGTGATATAGTCAGCCCGAGGCCACAGTGCCTCCAGACTTAGGGACTCCACACCCCACTCCTTCGTCACCTCCTCCGGGATTATGGGGTCATAACCAATGGTAATCATTCCAAAGGCCTGCATACGTTTGGCTACCTGCGAAGTGACTTTTATTAAAAGTAGCAATAAATAAACTAATTTAAGTTTTCGGTCCTTATGAATAAACTATATACAAAAGCAGTATGAAAGTGTTTATTTACAAAAATGCACGAGTACTGAAGGCCAGTGCGTAAGCCACTAGGCCAGCTAGACCAATGGCTTACGCAAAGGCCTGGAGTTTTAAAACTCACTTACCATAAGCTCTAACCCTTACCCGTACCGTGGTTTGTTTAGGGGTTTTAGCTGTGAATGATAATGACATCATGGGGACTCACCTCCCTACCTATCCTGCCCAGGCCCACGATGGCAAGAGTCTTGCCGTGGAGCTCTGAGCCCAGGTAGGTCTTCCTATCCCAGGTGCCGGCTTTGAGAGCAGCGCAGGCCTGAGGCAGGAAGCGGGACATGGCGCAGATCATGGCGCAGGTGTGCTCCGCCGCAGACAGGGTGTTGCCTCCAGGGGTACTGCAGAATACACGCATTCAGTGAGGTTTTGTAGACCCGTGACTAAAAAGTCCACTAAACCATACCCCAGCCGGGATTGAACCCGCGGTTCAATCCCGGCCGGGGTATGGTTTGTTTGCAATCGTGTCATTACGATTTCGTGAGTCAAAAAGGCAACTCATTTAAACATCTCAGTCACACTGGACACGACTTCGCGCGAGTTTTCACTGATAAGTCGTGCAATAAAATCGTGATTTATACACAAATAGCCCACACATAGGATAAAGAAACTTAGGGGAACGTTTCGGTCCGACTTATGGTTCTAGTCAAGAGTTTCTTTCTCCTATGCGCGGATTGTTTATCTATTCCAGTCACGGTACTGTACCTTTCTATTCATTATGATTCATATCACAAGGTAAACGATACCATTAGAACATAAACATAAAAAAGAAGGAGCACTGTAGCAGGCCTACTGGTCCATGCTAGGCAGGTCCAAGTCACCTACTGGAAGCCTAAATACTCTTACATACTAGTAATTTGTTCGGGACTGGTTAGCAAACCTACGTCAGTGACAAGTGGCTGGGGATCCCAGAAGTAAATGATAATATAGCACAAAGAGACCTTTTCTTTGATGCGACGTTTCACCCCACAAGAGGCTTCATCGAGTGCCTGATTAAAGCCTCGGAATAGGTGAAACGTAGTTAAGAAAGGTCTGCTTTTGTTATTTCTTTTTCCAGACTTCAACTATCCGAGGCCGCATCAAGGCGACTTATAGTTAAGATTTGCATAGCTAAGCTTCCACTAGTGTATCTAAAACTTATTCATCCACCCGTCAACCGATGTGAACGTCTGACGCCCCATATAACACCCACCTTGATCTGACGCCCCATATAACACCCACCTTGATCTGGCGCCCCATATAACACCCACCTTGTGCAAGAAAGGTATAAAATACCGACAATATGAAAGTTAAGACACATGTGCAACATCTGGATATCTTTATTGTAGTAGACGTTTCGCCATCCAGTGGCTTTATCAATACAGATTCTAGGACATAATAGGAAGACAGTAGAACTATATAGTTCTACTGTCTTCCTATTATGTCCTAGAATCTGTATTGATAAAGCCACTGGATGGCGAAACGTCTACTACAATAAAGATATCCAGATGTTGCACATGTGTCTTAACACCCACCTTGATCTGACGCCCCATATAACACCCACCTTGATCTGTCGCCCCCATATAACACCCACGGATGGAAATATAAACACAAATGCAGTATAATGTGATCCTTTATTGACAACGTTTCACCCACACAGTGGGCTTTTTCAAGTCACACACGGATCTACCTGGGGTTGGAAGGTACGAGAGTATTTATAGTCATGTTCAGAATGTTGAGGTCAGGTGGAGAATGCTGCATCTGATGATCTACCGAGTGGGGTTATAGAGTCTTGGGTAGCTTGGCAGGGGTATTGGACAAGTTGTAGACCTTCTGCAGTGTTCTATGTTCTTATGTGGGATAGCGATGAAGAAGTTTCTTGGCGAGTGGTTCAGCTATGTTATAGAAGCCATTGTTCTGGTTGAAATTGTTGGTTATAGAGATAAGCGATGATTCCAGGATTCTTCTGTATTGAGTGTTGTCTTCTGTGGCTATAAGTCTTGAGTTTCTGTAGTTAATTCACACAACCATTTAATTAACTACAGAAACTCAAGACTTATAGCCACAGAAGACAACACTCAATACAGAAGAATCCTGGAATCATCGCTTATCTCTATAACCAACAATTTCAACCAGAACAATGGCTTCTATAACATAGCTGAACCACTCGCCAAGAAACTTCTTCATCGCTATCCCACATAAGAACATAGAACACTGCAGAAGGTCTACAACTTGTCCAATACCCCTGCCAAGCTACCCAAGACTCTATAACCCCACTCGGTAGATCATCAGATGCAGCATTCTCCACCTGACCTCAACATTCTGAACATGACTATAAATACTCTCGTACCTTCCACCCCCAGGTAGATCCGTGTGTGACTTGAAAAAGCCCACTGTATGGGTGAAACGTTGTCAATAAAGGATCACATTATACTGCATTTGTGTTTATATTTCCATTGTGTCGGTATTTTATACCATTTATTTCCATATAACACCCACCTTGACCTGGCGTCCCATGTAACACCCACCTTGACCTGGCGCCCCATGTAACACCCATCTTGATCTGACGCCCCATATAACACCCACCTTGATCTGACGCCCCATATAACACCCACCTTGATCTGACGCCCCATGTAACACTCACATTGACCTGGCGCCCCATGTAACACCCACCTTGACCTGACGCCCCATGTAACACCCACCTTGATCTGACGCCCCATGTAACACCCACCTTGATCTGACGCCCCATGTAACACCCACCTTGACCTGACGCCCCATGTAACACCCACCTTGACCTGACGCCCCATGTAACACCCACCTTGACCTGACGCCCCATGTACCACCTTGACCTGAGCCCATGTAACACCCACCTTGACCTGACGCCCCATGTAACACCCACCTTGACCTGACGCCCCATGTAACACCCACCTTGACCTGACGCCCCATGTAACACCCACCTTGACCTGACGCCCCATGTAATACCCACCTTGACCTGACGCCCCATGTAACACCCACCTTGACCTGACGCCCCATGTAACACCCACCTTGACCTACATTGACAACTGCTCACGCTCTCATAACATTAATTACCTTCAATAACAGAATTTATGGAATATAAATATTAAATATTCGCGACAGAGACGGCTGCATTCTGTTTATTATTATTATTATTATAATAATAATAATAATAATAATAGACTAACTGGGAAGCTGTAAACCCGTAGAAGTCACACAGACTCCAAGAGAGGATTGTGTCGCATCTGATTACTTCTCGTTCACCAGGCGCTGCATGATCCAAACGGGTTTAGAGCTTCCTTTCAATGCAATATATCTAACAATAAGCGCTAAACCAGTATGGGTTGTACGGCGTCGTGTGATGGTAAGCGTTCAGGCCATGTTAACTTATTTAAAGAAAACTGAATAGCGAAGGCAGAGGACACTGCAAACAATAGCGTCACAGCGAGAGAACACTGCAAACAATAGCGTCACAGCGAGGGAACACTGCAAACAATAGCGTCACAGCGAGAGAACACTGCAAACAATAGCGTCACAGCGAGAGAACACTGCAAACAATAGCGTCACAGCGAGAGAACACTGCAAACAATAGCGTCACAGCGAGAGAACACTGCAAACTATAGCGTCACAGCGAGAGAACACTGCAAACTATAGCGTCACAGCGAGAGACTGCAAACAATAGCGTCACAGCGAGAGAACACTGCAAACAATAGCGTCACAGCGAGAGAACACTGCAAAACTATAGCGTCACAGCGAGAACACTGCAAACTATAGCGTCACAGCGAGAGAACACTGCAAACAATAGCGTCACAGCGAGAACACTGCAAACAATAGCGTCACAGCGAGAGACTGCAAACAATAGCGTCACAGCGAGAGAACACTGCAAACAATAGCGTCACAGCGAGAGAACACTGCAAACAATAGCGTCACAGCGAGAGAACACTGCAAACAATAGTGATCACTCTTCAACTTACTGCCACAAGTTGTCAACAAATACTGACGGATGAAACTTAAGTTTTAAGAAAATGCTGAATCAGCCAGCCTACAGGACAGGCTTGCGGGAGGCAACAGTTTACTTGACCACAGAGATACCAAGCAAGTTACTAGGCTGCCAGAGCCGAAAATACACTAAAACCGGTTACCTGTCTCCCAGGTAAGAAAGTAATGGATACGACCTTAAAGGGATAATTATGTCATGACCTCTAGGATGAACTCCCCATCCTCACTCCAACAATACCCATTCCAATCAGTAGACCATGTCCAACTATGTCCATTCCCCCATCCCACCCTATCAATTTCCCCCTCCCTAACATATCAATTTCCTCCTTCCTTAACAGATACTATACCTACAGTCATTTAAAGGAGTAGACTGGTAAGCCAGCGAAGGCCTCTGTCAGGTGGCAGAAAGCTCCAGCTGCGGGTCATCATGTGACTAAGACCTGCGTTTGTAAACACTTGTCCTGTTTCCTGATAAACTTTACCTAACCTATAATTACCATTATCCTACACCCACCATCCTACTGAACTAATGATCATCCCCTCTGCCTTCCTACCCACCAACAACTATGCCTGTCCAGAACCACCACCCCCTGCCCTGATAGATAAGCACAGATGTTAGTTTAGTGGTCAGGGTAACATCTGACGCTGGTCTTTGTCACGTGATGGCCCATTCAGCAGTGCCGGCTCTAGGTCGGACGCGGCAAGATGGTGTGCCTTTAAGATATTAATGAAGGGTAGCTGATGGTCCCATGGTGGACCATGGCAGCCGCCACCGCTGACTTACAGGTGTTAATCACGAGCTATCCCTCACTGTGTTGAATACATTTTACCTAGCACTTGAATCCTAGCTGGACTGAAGTTTCCTCACACAGGAAGCAACTTTCAGCAGAATTAAACTTTTCCAAATATTTTCTCTGGATGCAACGCAGAGCTGTTAGCAAACACGCGGGCACCCATTCTCACTGCTAGGTGGGCAGGGGCAGCGGCAGTCTCAGGAAACCTACCGGTACGTCTCCCGGGCTTGAGAAGAGCCACGTATCCATCTCTAGGCTTAGACTGCCGTCTGTCGGCTGAAGGAAGTAGCTGGAGCTGCCTTCGGCGCTCGGGACCAGACCCATAATCAAAGGGTAGACTCACTGAAGCAGTTACTTTTGCTGGAGTTGGAGAGGAGAGGCACCATCGACACACATCGGAAAGACACCATGACAGTCCTCTGACCAGATCTGTGATCTACAGCACCAACTATGGGACCAGAATCAACGGGCACCAGGTATAGGGCCAGAATCATCGGGCACCAATTATAGGGTCAGAATCATGAGGTCCAATAAAAAGGCCAGAATCACTTTAGGCGGAGCTATCTAGAAGACTGGCAGAAGAACAATGAAGAAAAGAACCAACCAGGAAGACGTAGCGAGAGAGGAAGATGAAAAGTAAAAGTCATATGAAACAGGAATGAGAGAGATGGATAAATTAGTTACAGGAATAGGGGATGGCAGGGGGTGTAGACTCACTTCATGACGATGACACCGCGGCGAGTGGCAGCTTGTACGTCAATGTTGTCGACGCCGGTGCCAGCCCTTCCCACGATCTGGAGACGCTTACTGGCAGCCAAGACCTCCGACGTCACCTTCGTCGCCGAGCGCACCACCACTCCGTCATAGTCCTGAGCCAACAAGCAAACAGTTGTCATACATAAAAGTCATAATACCTTGGCTGGAACAACTCGCAAATTAACCGAAAGTCTTGGACAACGTTTCGGTCCGTCCTAAAATAGTAATTATCAAGTTCCAATGGCTCACGATGAGACCGAACGTTGTCTAAAGATTTATCTCCAATTTATAACTTAGCTGTGTAATACATAGCTTTGATACAAGAAAAATTCTAGTTACAGTCACTGTAGCACACACGGATGGGGAAAAATACTGAAATATTGTAAACTTTAAGGCAACACAAATATTACTTAAAGTTTTACATAACCTGGCAGCATCTATGTTAAGACGAGAAACAAGTTTCAGTAATAAGAACAATGAAGATATTGCTGGAATTACCTTGAATCTTGTAGAGTATGGCGGCCGTGTGACCAATTCTAAATATTGCATTACAGAGCATATACAAAATGCAAACACATAAGGTAACAATTGTTGATGGAATTACATGAACTTACATCAGTAAAGTGCTAATATCACGCTTGTACTCGAGCAAGACAACATATTTAGATGTATGAAGAAAGGAACAACACACACGGAGACAAGAAGGGCGAGATCCCAAGAAACGAGAGAGAGAAAGTGCAAGGAGGAGAGGAACACACGAGTCTTGTCTAGTTGCTAAAATGTTACTTAGACCGGTTTTCCCCGCGATGCGGGTAACCCGCCCGTCTGGCACGTAGTGTGCATGAGGACACGAGAAGTCACCAGCAATCAGACCTAACTCTGTGGCCCCTATTGTTGTGACCCTTGCTGTCGTGGCCCCTATTGTTGTGACCCTTGCTGTCGTGGCCCCTATTGTGACCCTTGCTGTCGTGGCCCCTATTGTTGTGACCCTTGCTGTCGTGGCCCCTGTTACCGTGAACCTTGTTGTCGTGGTCCGTCACCGTGGCCCTTGTTGTCGTGGCCCCTGTTACCGTGGCCCTTGTTGTCAGGGCCCCTGTTATCGTGGCCCTTGTTGTCAGGGCCCCTGTTATCGTGGCCCTTGTTGTCACGGCCCCTGTTACCGTGGCCCTTGTTGTCACGGCCCCTGTTACCGTGGCCCTTGTTGTCAGGGCCCCTGTTACCGTGGCCCTTGTTGTCAGGGCCCCTGTTACCGTGGCCCTTGTTGTCAGGGCCCCTGTTACCGTGGCCCTTGTTGTCAGGGCCCCTGTTACCGTGGCCCTTGTTGTCAGGGCCCCTGTTACCGTGGCCCTTGTTGTCAGGGCCCGTTACAGTGGCCCTTGTCAGGGCCCCTGTTACCGTGGCCCTTGTTGTCAGGGCCCCTGTTACCGTGGCCCTTGTTGTCAGGGCCCCTGTTACCGTGGCCCTTGTTGTCACGGCCCCTGTTACCGTGGCCCTTGTCACGGCCCCTGTTACCGTGGCCCTTGTTGTCGTGCCCCTGTTATCGTGGCCCTTGTTGTCACGGCCCCTGTTACCGTGGCCCTTGTTGTCACGGCCCCTGTTACCGTGGCCCTTGTTGTCACGGCCCCTGTTACCGTGGCCCTTTTTGTCACGGCCCCTGTTACCGTGGCCCTTGTTGTCACGGCCCCTGTTACCGTGGCCCTTGTTGTCACGGCCCCTGTTACCGTGGCCCTTGTCACGGCCCCTGTTACCGTGGCCCTTGTTGTCGTGGCCCCTGTTATCGTGGCCCTTGTTGTCACGGCCCCTGTTACCGTGGCCCTTGTTGTCACGGCCCCTGTTACCGTGGCCCTTTTTGTCACGGCCCCTGTTACCGTGGCCCTTGTTGTCACGGCCCCTGTTACCGTGGCCCTTGTTGTCAGGGCCCCTGTTACCGTGGCCCTTGTTGTCAGGGCCCCTGTTACCGTGGCCCTTGTTGTCAGGGCCCCTGTTACCGTGGCCCTTGTTGTCAGGGCCCCTGTTACCGTGGCCCTTGTTGTCAGGGCCCCTGTTACCGTGGCCCTTGTTGTCACGGCCCCTGTTACCGTGGCCCTTGTTGTCAGGGCCCCTGTTACCGTGGCCCTTGTTGTCATGGCCCCTGTTACCGTGGCCCTTGTTGTCATGGCCCCTGTTACCGTGGCCCTTGTCACGGCCCCTGTTACCGTGGCCCTTGTTGTCATGGCCACTGTTACTGTGGCCCTTGTTGTCATGGCCCCTGTTACCGTGGCCCTTGTTGTCATGGCCCCTGTTACCGTGGCCCTTGTTGTCATGGCCCCTGTTACCGTGGCCCTTGTTGTCATGGCCCCTGTTACCGTGGCCCTTGTTGTCATGGCCCCTGTTACCGTGGCCCTTGTCATGGCCCCTGTTACCGTGGCCCTTGTGTCATGGCCCCTGTTACCGTGGCCCTTGTCATGGCCCGTTACCGTGGCCCTTGTCATGGCCCCTGTTACCGTGGCCCTTGTCATGGCCCGTTACCGTGGCCCTTGTCATGGCCCGTTACCGTGGCCCTTGTCATGGCCCGTTACCGTGGCCCTTGTCATGGCCCGTTACCGTGGCCCTTGTCATGGCCCGTTACCGTGGCCCCTGTTACCGTGGCCCTTGTCATGGCCCCTGTTACCGTGGCCCTTGTCATGGCCCGTTACCGTGGCCCTTGTCATGGCCCGTTACCGTGGTCCTTGTCATGGCCCCTGTTACTGTGGCCCTTGTCATGGCCCGTTACCGTGGCCCTTGTCATGGCCCGTTACCGTGGCCCTTGTCATGGCCCGTTACCGTGGCCCTTGTCATGGCCCGTTACCGTGGCCCTTGTCATGGCCCGTTACCGTGGCCCTTGTTATGCCCGTTATCGTGGTCCTTGTTGTCATGGCCCCTGTTATCGTGGTCCTTATCATGGCCCCTGTTATCGTGGTCCTTGTTGTCATGGCCCCTGTTATCGTGGTCCTTGTTGTCATGGCCCCTGTTATCGTGGTCCTTGTTGTCATGGCCCCTGTTATCGTGGTCCTTGTTGTCATGGCCCTGTTTTTCGTGGTCCTTGTTGTCATGGCCCCTGTTATCGTGGTCCTTGTCATGGCCCCTGTTATCGTGGTCCTTGTCATGGCCCCTGTTATCGTGGTCCTTGTCATGGCCCCTGTTATCGTGGTCCTTGTCATGGCCCCTGTTATCGTGGTCCTTGTCATGGCCCCTGTTATCGTGGTCCTTGTCATGGCCCCTGTTATCGTGGTCCTTGTCATGGCCCGTTATCGTGGTCCTTGTCATGGCCCCTGTTACCGTGGCCCTTGTCATGGCCCGTTACCGTGGCCCTTGTCATGGCCCCTGTTACCGTGGCCCTTGTCATGGCCCGTTACCATGGCCCTTGTCATGGCCCATGTTATCGTGGCCCTTTTTGTCACGCCCCCTGTTATCGTGGTTGCGCTAGTAAGTTAAATTTACCTTCAAGTGTCCTCAGACAGTGTTTCCGCAGTACCACTGAACCAGTTATATTGTGGTAACGATCTGTGTTGGTTTTCTTCTTCCTACTACTAATACATAGGCATTCCGGGAGGTCGTAACCACCACCTGGTTTGCCTCACATCTACTCATGAATAAATAACAAAAAGGCACAATACCGTGACTGGAACGATACACAAATAACCCGCACATAAAAGACAGAAGCTTACGACGACGTTTCGGTCCGACTTGGACCATTGACAAAGTCACACTAACAGAGGAGGAGCAGAACGGCTATATATAGGCAGGAAGAGGTGGAGGTAGTAGTAGTGGTAGAAGTAGTAGTAGTAGTAGTACAAGAATTGTATATAATACCGACAGGATGAAATGACACATGCACAACACCCGGGCATCCCCACCGTAGACGTTTCGCCATCCAGCCAGCCACTGGATGGCGAAACGTCCACAACAAAGACAACCAGACGCCGCACATGTGTCTAATACTGATGAAATTAGACACATGTGCGGCGTCTGGTTGTCTTTGTTGTGGACGTTTCGCCATCCAGTGGCTGGCTGGATGGCGAAACGTCTACGGTGGGGATGCCCGGGTGTTGTGCATGTGTCATTTCATCCTGTCGGTATTATATACAATTCTTGTACTACTACTACTAACTACTTCTACCACTACTACTACCTCCACCTCTTCCTGCCTATATATAGCCGTTCTGCTCCTCCTCTGTTAGTGTGACTTTGTCAATGGTCCAAGTCGGACCGAAACGTCGTCGTAAGCTTCTGTCTTTTATGTGCGGGTTATTTGTGTATCTACTCATGAATGCTGGGAGGCCGCACCCCAACTAAACTTGGGAGGGGGGGGGGGTCAAACCTCTAACCAGGCCTGCTGGGAGTAGGGTCCTCACCCCCATCCAGGCCACAGGGGGGCATATCACATCCCTGGCCTGTTAAAGGCCACCACAACCTTCCAGGTCATTTCATATATTTTATAAATAAATTATTAGGTTTCAAGCCTATCGATTACAAGATAGTTTATAAGTTTGCATGTCGCTTAATAAATACGCTCAACTTATAAAGTCCTAGAATGATTGTCATAAGTCTTAGAATGATTATATATCCTAGAATGATTATCATATTTTATAAATATGGATAACAGTTATTGATTTTAATTAAAAAAACCTTTTTAACTAAAAATTACAACTGAAACCTCCGAAAAAATTGTATTCATTTGCAAGAGAGATCTGCAGAGTGATACAGCGTCCGGGAGGAAAATCTGGTATGATCGAGGAAGAAAAGCTCCAAGTCCTCGGAGCAAGAGCCCCTGAAAGGTTTGACATGTTAAGTGTGTTGGAATCCAGGCCAGAGTAAGTGATGTGTTGTTGGGGTGTACTCTGGTTTAAAAAACTGTTTTATGTTCAACGGGAAATTTATCATTGTCCTGGTCAGTGTTTGGGTCAGTGTAGGTCCTATACTATAGGCTGGTAAGCATTAAATCGCCGACGACAGATGATGTATACCAAACTAAATGTGTGCTGGGCTCCCCAGCTCAGTGTGAACACGGAGAGGCAGGTGTTGCCTATCATAAGATCGAGAATAAGCTCCCCAGCAGAGGGTTTAATGACCCCTCAATACCCCTACCTGGGGTATTGCTAAAGCCAGGTCAACAGGTGATTATCCTGCGTTGCTGATGTGGCTGTCCGACTTTTCACAAAATATGAATAAACTCTCCCCCGAGGAGAGGACGCTCCATGCTACAGTAAGTGTGAGGGTATATCAGCCACTCCATCAAAACACCTCTCCCCACCAACACGTAACTGGAGTATCCGCTTCCCCCCAGCAATCAACAACCTCCCTCCCTCTCCCCCAGCTCCGTAAATCCCACACCCACCTCCCCTCTCATATTATTACATTTAGTGGGAAGCGCTGAACCCAGAAGGGTAATACAGAGTCTGAGGAAAGGGAAGGGTAATCCGATTCAAGCCTGGGAAATGGAGAGCAATTTCCTCCTCTTCACTCTTCTTAACTAGCAGTTCCACTTACATTCAGCCTTTCCTCATGAACTCCCATTACTCTTCTCATTCTCCTCCACATCACCATAGCCTATCTGTCGAAGATCTTCCTAATTTAGTGAGTGTTGATTGCTACAACTAGGCTGGTTGTCGCTAGGCTAGTGCATGTATTCTTAGGCATATACTGTAGTTTGAAAATGATGAGGCTACAATAAATCTGCATTACTCCCATATTCATAGATATACAAAACATATTTTTTTCCATTTCCACAAGCACATAATACAACTGACACGGACCTAGCTGACATCACTGGCATACCATATAGAAAGTCCCTAGTTGTGCGGATTATTATAATCAAGAGGGAAGCGCTAAACACGGAGGATTATACAGCGCCTGGGGGGATGTGGAAGGCATTCAGGCTTAATTCGGGGAACTGAAGCACAGATCAAATTCCCTAAATCAAGAGCCCCTCACCAACATCAAGGAACCTTCCTTGAGGGGTTAGTTGTGCGGCACATTTCGGGCAACTTAGGTTAATTTGTCCCCCAGGATGTGACCCACAATCTTCTACTAACACCAGGGTACCAACTTACTGCTAGGTGAACTGGGAAAGCAGGTGTGAGGAAACAAGTCCAACGTTTCACCCTTTCCGGGGATCGATCCCTGGTCCCTCACTGTGCGAGTGGAAATGTTGCACTTGTTCATCTAACAGTAATGAAGTATCTGGGTGCTAGCACATTACTGTAAACCACTGATATGGCTGGACTATCTCTTGACATCATAACGACACGAGAGTAAACAATGCTTCGCAAGTGAAGTGATATGGGGGCTATGACAGGTAATTACCAGGCTTCAATTTACCGCAATTTCCTTGAGAAGTTGTTGTTTGGTGAGTTTGTTGTGTGTGGTGACAGCTATGCCGGCCTGCGTCAGTACTTGTGCACACACAGCATCAATACCGTCCAGCAGCAGCACCTTCTGCACTCGACCCGTCATCACTGCTCACTAACACAAACACAACACTAGTTATATTGAGATTAAGAAACAGCAACACGACGGTAACTAAAGCCTAGTGAAAGAATTTCAGCTGGTGTTAGCCATGAGTAGCGCAGTAAGTGGGTAGCACGAGAATGATGAGGGAGGGAGTGGTGAGAGTGAATATATACTGGTGAGTAACCCCACAGGCGTGTGCTGGGCCAGTAGTGTGTCCCTCCATGGTTCTCCTCTCCACCGCCCCTCCCATACCTAAACGATCGTGCACCCCCGCCCTACCGTGATACCCACTTTATCATGCACTAACCACTATTTTGGCCACAGTTTAACGCATTGCTCTATTGCAACGCCTTATGTCTGGGTTTTCGTCTGTGGCCAAAACTTTCTCTCAGAAAACTGTGGCTGAGCTAAAACATTGCCACACACGTGTGTTGTATATAATTATCGGAGGGTAGGTGGAGCACACTAGTTGATCATGACTGGAGGAGAGATAGCTGGGAGGTGTGGGGTGGTGCAGGGTAGCACTTTCCAAGTCAGCACATAGTATCACGTGTACCACACATGCACATCACAAAGTACAAAAATCTTGCATAATACATTACTTGTTTGTAAGCATGTGTTCTGTCCCTGGTGAAAAGCAAACAGGTGTGTGTACTCACCTATTTGTGGTTACAGGGGTTGAGTCGTAGCTCCTGCCCTCATGGCTCCTGTGTATACGTGCTCACCTATATGTGGTTACAGGGGTCGAGTTACAGCTCCTGTCTCCTGTGTGTGTATTCACCTATATGTGGTTGAAGGGGCCGAGTCATAGTTCCTAGCCCCGCCTCTTCCTCGGTCGCTACTAGGTCCACTGCTCCTGGAGCTCCATGAGCTTTATCGATCCTCTTCTTAAAGCTATGTATGGATCCTGCCTCCACTACATCACTCTCCAGATTATTTCACTTCCTGACAATTTTATGACTGAAAAAATGCTTCCTAACATCCCTGTGACTCATCCGAGTTTTCATCGTCCACTTGTGACCCCTTGTTGCTGTCACATCTCTTGAAACATTCTGTCCCTATCCACCTTGTCAATTCCTCTCAGTATTTTATATGTCGTTATCACGTTTTCCCTATCTCTCCTGTCCTTTAGTGTCATCAGGTTGATTTCCTTTAACCTCTCCTAGTAGGGCATACCCCTAAGCTGCGGGACTAGTAATCTCAATAACAACACCACTAGCCAAGAGGTTCGACTCCTTGGCTAGTGCAGTGTTGTTATTGATCAATACCACTCGTTTCGTGGGTACAATAACATATTACACACACACACACACACACACACACACACACACACACACACACACACATCACACACACACACACACACACCACACACACACACACACACAATAATATATATATATAATATATATATATATATATATATATATATATATATATATATATATATATAATATTTAACAAGTCGGCCGTCTCCCACCGAGGCAGGGTGACCCAAAAAGAAAGAAAATTCCCCAAAAGAAAATAATTTCATCATTCAACACTTTCACCTCACTCACACATAATCACTGTTTTTGCAGAGGTGCTCAGAACACAACAGTTTAGAAGTATATACGTATAAAGATACACAACATATCCCTCCAAACTGCCAATATCCTAAACCCCTCCTTAAAGTGTCTGTACGTCCACAGCAGGACTCGAACCTGATTAGCAAGTTCGAGTCCTGCTGTGGACGTAGAGACAATGTTTGTAAATAACTTCGCTTGTTTGCGAATTGTTAAGTATATATATATATATATATATAAATATATATATATATATATATATATATATATATATATATATATATAAATATAGGAGGTACCACCTCTAGAACTGTCATGGGGACCTCATCCTCAGAGAAAAGAATAAACTTGCTTCAGGGAAAACTCAAGGTTCCCCTGAAAGCTGTTTGAGAATTTTCTCCTACCACCCCCTATATTTCAAGTATGTTTTATTTAAAGACAAAATACATTGGCCCAAACATTCACAAAATACAACAGAAAGTAAAACAACATAGGTAACTCAGAGCTACATCTCGAATACTTCGTCCAGCTCCCCTGCGGTGGGGCCGCGTGCCCAGAATGCTGCAGGCATTTACTCTCTGGATCGCAACACTGAGTCTCTGAAAGAGGAAGCTGATCGCCCTGTGGTCCTTGGTTTCTATATATATATATATATATATATATATATATATTATATATATATATATATAGAATTGATGAGGGAAAAAGAGTGAGTGGTTGCACTTAGGAGTCTGTGGAGACAAAGAACTTTGTCCTTGGAGGCAAAGAGGGGAATGTATGAGAGTATAGTTTTACCAACGCTCTTAATGGGTGTGAAGCGTGGGTGATGAATGTTGCAGCGAGGAGAAGGCTGGAGGCAGTGGAGATGTCATGTCTGAGGGCAATGTGTGGTGTGAATATAATGCAGAGAATTCGTAGTTTGGAAGTTAGGAGGAGGTGCGGGAATTACCAAAACTGTTGTCCAGAGGGCTGAGGAAGGGTTGTTGAGGTGGTTCGGACATGTAGAGAGAATGGAGCGAAACAGAATGACTTCAAGAGTGTATCAGTCTGTAGTGGAAGGAAGGCGGGGTAGGGTCGGCCTAGGAAGGGTTGAGGGAGGGGGTAAAGAGGTTTTGTGTGCGAGGGGCTTGGACTTCCAGCAGGCATGCGTGAGCGGTTTGATAGGAGTGAATGGAGACAAATGGTTTTTAATACTTGACTGCTGTTGGAGTGTGAGCAAAGTAACATTTATGAAGGATTCAGGAAACCGGCAGGCCGGACTGAGTCCTGGAGATGGAAGTACAGGTGAATGCACTCTGAAGGAGGGGTGTTAATGTTGCAGTTTAAAAACTGTAGTGTAAAGCACCCTTCTGGCAAGACAGTGATGGAGCGAATGATGGTGAAAGTTTTTCTTTTCGGGCCACCCTGCCTTGGTGGGAATCGGCCGGTGTGATAATAGGAATAAAAAAAATATATATATATATATATTATATATATTAATATATAATATTATAATATATATATATATATAATATATATATATAATATATATATTTGTATATTCCACAACTTGGTCCTCTTCCATTGGTGATGAAATAAAAAAATAATTATATATAGAAATTTGGTAAGAATGTAAATTGCATATATACACAGAGAAGTGTATGTGTATGTGTCAGTATGTAAGCAATGTATACCTTGATCCTTTTTTTATTGATTAATTTTTTCTTGACCGTTGATTAGTAGGTTATCAGCGGTCTTACTGACCCTAGCGTAGTAGATTGGATTCAAACCCCTAAAGTCAGTCAGCCAGCAGAATTTGTAATAAAAAAAAAGATCATTATGATGAGAAACTGAAAATTTTAGAGCTGCGATTATTTTTTCCACTCGTGAAAGAACTAGACCCGTAAGGTCCGTTCACACACATAATGTTAGTGAATAACTCGAGGTAAATAATAATATAACTTCTTGTATAAAAATATTTTAAATATTATCCATAAAAATAATATATATATATTTTTTTATATATATATATATATAATATTATATATATATATATATAATATAAAATACATATATATATATATATTATATATATATATATATAATATATTATTAAAATATATATATATATATATAAAATTTTTTTTTTTTTTTTTCAACAAGTCGGCCGTTTTCCCACCGAGGCAGGGTGACCAAAAAAAAGAAAGAAAATCCCCAAAAAGAAAATACTTTCATCATCATTCAACACTTTCAAACCCCACTCACACATTATCACTGCTTTTGCAGGGTGCTCAGATACAAACAGTTTAGAAGCATATACGTATATAGAATACACAACATATCCCTCCAAACTGCCAATATCCCAAACCCCTCCTTTAAAGTGCGGCACTGTACTTCCCCTTTCCAGGACTCAAGTCCGACATATATGAAAAAAACCGGTTTCCCTGAAACCCTTCACTTAAATATTACCCTGCTTTACACTCCAACAGATCGTCAGGTCCCAAGTATCATTCGTCCCCCATTCACTCCCATCTAACACGCTCATGCACGCTTGCTGGAAAATCCAAGCCCCTCACCCCAAAACCTCCTTTTACCCCCTCTTTCCAACCCTTTCGGGACGACCCCCTACCCCTCTTTCCTCCCCTATAGATTTATATGCTTTCCATGTCATTCTACTTTGATCCATTCTCTCTAAATGACCAAACCAACCCCAACAAAACCCCCCCTTCTGCCCTTATAATGCTTTTATTAACTCCACACCTTCTCCTAATTTCCACAATTTCCCAATTTTTCTGCATAATATTTACAAACCCACATTGCCCCTTTGACAGGCATCTCCAAGCCTCCAACCGTTCCTCGCTGCTGCATTTACCCCCCAAGCTTCACATCCATATAAGAGTGTTTTCCTTACTTTATAACCCTACAAAACGATAGATGGGGGCATAAAGAGCGACATCGGCAAGTTTGCCGATAAACACCAAAAATGGCCGTCGAATTCATTCTGCGAGGCCCATTCAAACACTCCAGGAAATTTGAAAGACTGATGCAGTGGTCGGAAAAGGGCAGCAGGTTAATATAGAAAAAAGAAAATTTCAAAATTTTGGACGGGGACAATAACCATGCCACATATAAATAAATAATGTAGACTTAATATTACGGATGCGAAAAAAGATTTAGAGGGTTTCGGTTAGCAGAAATCTGAACCCCCAAAACACAGTGCATAAGTGTTCGCAATAAAAATGAATCCTTGGTTTTCATAGAAAAGAAGCAAAAATAATAAGTCCTCAGGTTGTTTTCAATCTATAACCCTTGGTTAGGCCTCATTTAGATTTTGGCACATTTTTGGTCACCTTTTACAGAATGGTTTAAAAATTCTCGGGAAAAATTACAAAGGGGGGAACAAAGTGCCCCATGTATCAGAAACCCTTCCCTAAAGGATAGACAAAGGGGCCCGAATCGCATTTTCTAGAAAACGTAGAATTAGGGGGGATAAAATTGAGGTTAAAATGGAAGACGGAAAAAAAAAGGGGGTAAATAGTGTGCTGAAAATATCTACCCTAGACAGGACTCGCAGCAAGGGTTTTTTTAAGTTGGAAAAATTAGATTCAGGAAGGAAATAGGAAAGTACTGGTTTGGAATAGAGTTGGGATGAGTGGAACAAACCCCAAGTACCTTTATAGGGGCCCAGAACTTTGGGTTTAGCTTTTAAAATAGGTTGGAAAAAATACATGAGAATTGGGGGGGGTGTGAGTTAGACCTGAAGCTGTGCCCCCGGGGCCCTTTTGCCGTTTTCCCTTCCCTTAAGTCAATTGACCTGACCTGACTAGTTGGGTGCATTGGCTTAAAACCGGTAGGAGACTTGGACCGCCTCGCATGGGCCCGTAGGCCCCTGCAGTGTTCCTTCTTCTTATGTCTTCTTTTTTCTTAAACCAAACCCCAGACCCGACGGGGGCCCCAGAACCCTCACTAATCCCGTCACCGACACTATAAAGCACAAGGGAAAATACAAAATTTTAAAAAAAAATTTGCCCCCCACTTATACTTAGCGCACCCCAACCCCAAAAAAACAGGAGCACATGATTTCATGCTACCCATCCTCTCTGGTAAGGTTGTTTTTTAAAAGGACCTCCTCGCATGGGCCAGAGGCCTTCTACAGTGTTTCCATTTTATGTTCTTATGACATTTCCCCAGGGACGGGGTCCAAATCACTCCCACCTATATATTAATGTCCCTTTTTTTCCTCGTATGTTTGAAGGATCAAGGTCCCAGGACCGAAAAGTTTTCTAATAAAAATGTTTAGTGTTTTTCTTACTGTCTTTCTAAACCAACTTTTTCGGGTTTTTTTTTCCCAAAGGTTTATACTATATATATAAAATATATAATATATATAATTTTTATATATAATTATTATATAAAATAATATATATAATATATATATAAATATATATATTAAAATAATAATACAATAAGATCACAGTAAACGGGGTTTCAGAATATGCAAAAAACCACTCGAAAAATAGAGAAATTCCAATGCTTTCGTGACATTCACATTATCAAGGAACCATGAAAAGTAAAGCATCCAAGGAAGGTATAACTTTAAGGGGTCTGGGCCAACACCTCATTATCAGATACCACACGGTTAAACAACCTGACTCGGCGCCGGTCTCCAACTGGACAGGTCCTTTGCACAATCCCACCAACAAACTATTCTATAAACCCAAGAAAATTTTTAAAATTATTATTTGTCCAATGTATTATTAAATTCTTCTTTCCCAAATTCTATTAATTATAAATGGATCAATTATATAAACGAAAGGAAATATTCATATTATTATGTCAAAACTGCTTTTTATGAACAAGATCCAATTATATTCTGTCGACCATGGGACTTGCTTGAATTTCTCTATTCTTTCAGAGTGGTTTGTTTTTGCATATACTGAAATCACCTGTTACTGTGAATCTTATTGCATATATATATATATTTATATAATATATATATATATATATATATATATATAAATATATATATTATATAATATATATATATATATATATATATATTTATAACATTAGACAGAATTTTAATTCGCATTAGCAGGTGCCAGCAAACATCATGATGATCCTCCTGCAGGAGAACCTCCTCCACTATTTCCTCTGGCAGGAAGCTCAGACAGTTCCTCCTTCAGATCAATACGCTGGGGTTTTCCACTCCCTCCTGATGTGTTTTTTGCTTGGTGGTTCAGCACACTGGCTCTCCCTCCTTCTTCTTGCTCTCTGTCTGGTTTACTCCTCTTCTGCCTTCTGCAAAATAGGTTTGAAACTAATTTTATATTTGTACCTTCCCTTTGTATATGCCAATTTGTGGTATGTGCGTTCGTGTGTGTGTAATTATCAATCCTGGCATTAGCTAATTAACCATTTGAGTTATTATGGGAACGAGAAGGAAAGGGGTGAGCTCCATTTCTTGGCCCCACCTCTTGCCTGAGAACAATAGGGAGTTGGAAACGTGTGGAAAAAGACACTTATGTACAGTTTCAAGCAGGACATTTATTAAAGGAAACGTTCCGCCACGAGTGGGCTTCTTTCTGTACAGTCCTAATACAGAGAAAACTAAGAAAACACACATATATATAGTGGTGGGAGTCAGGTGAGGTGAAGCGTGGGTAGAGGTGGTAATAGTAGTAGTAGTAGTAATGGAACAAGGAGGTGAGGTTAGAGAGGGACCCTGCTTTGCCATCAAGTAACTCCAGTTTTCCCAGGAGTGGGTAATATCCTCTTGCTAAGTAAATTTGAAATACTGTAACTACCGGATTTTGCTTTATAGTGTTACAGACAGAAATAAGTGCAGCTTTCAATATGCATTTTCTCCGTCTTAATCGTCCTTCTTTAATAATCTTAAAGTTTAGCTTCATTGAATTGCATGAGGTGTGTCCAACATCGTCTCTTATGGTTGAACACATGCGTTTTTTTTTTTAGTTTTGTTTTTTGCGGTCTATCATTTCTGCAAAGCAATTTGTGTTCTGTGATGTCTAATGTCCCAGATTCTGCTGTTTCCCCTACATATACTTTGTCACAAGTCACACCCCCCCACATGGTATAGTGTAGATCCTGCACTTGTGCCAGAATCATGCTTGGGTTTTTGTGATCAGGTTCCAATAGTAAGTTGAAGAGCTGGTAGATATTTAGCCAGTTTTCTGTCAAACATTTTTGCAACATAGTGGGCAACGTGTCTGGACCGTAAAAACGAAGTAACTTGGAGGCTTTGTCTTCAATTTGATAGGTGTTGTCTTGCTGAGATACGTGTTGCACGATTTCCTACAGTCACGTATGAAGTTGTAAGGGGAAAGTGTCAGTGAACTAAAATATTTGGTGATGTATGTACATTCTTCTTCGCGAACTGGGCGGATCCCCCCCTGCTTGCAGAAATGATGACCGCAAAAACGCATGTGTTCAACATAAGACATGTTTGGACACCTCATGAAATTCAATGAAGCTAAACTAGTTATAAAGAAGACGACTTAAGGGGGCGGAGAAAAATGCCATTTGAAGCTGTCACTAATTTTCTGTCAGTAAACACTTAAAGCAAAAATCCGTAGTTACAGTATTTCAAAATACTAAGGCAAGAGGATATTACCCATCCTGGGAACTGTGTTACTTGATGCCACAGTCCCTCTCTAACCTCACCTCCTTAATTTCCATTACTAACTCTACTACTGACTATTACCACCTCGCTCTACCCACGCTTCACCTCACCTGACTGTCCCACCACTATTAATATGTTGTTTCTTAGTTTTCCCCTCTGTATAGGACTGAAGAAGCCACTCGTGGCGAAACGTTTCCTTTAATAAATGTCCTGAACTGTACATAAGTGTCTTTTTCCACATCTTGTCGGTATCACCATACCATTTCCTCAAGGGTGGAAACGCTGGGCATGTTTCTTTACGCCTGCTGTCCCCGTTCACCTAGCAAGTAGGTACCTGAGTGTTAGTTGACCGGTGTGGGTCGCATCCTGGAGGACAAGATTGAAGGGCCACAATGGCAATAAGACAGACAGTCCTTGACGACGTACTGACTTTCCTGGGTTATCCTGGATAGCTAACCTTCCTGGTTAAAAATCCGAACAAAATCTTATCTTAAATACTGACCGGGTGTGGGAGTGTACTGGACCGTGGGCTGAAAGTGAGGTTCAGCTGAGGCTTGTCGGAGTGGCAGCAGAGGTAGATGCGGTAGATGATGAGGGCTGTCAGCAGGGGTAGAGGAGTCATCACCACAACAGCAGCTGGTAACGCTGGAACACACGTACAACAGTGTTACTGTGAGGATCATATTTGTTGTGTTGTCAGCAGTGCTACTGTGAAGATCACACACCTGTTTTGTCAACAGTGTTACCGTGAAGATCACACACCTGTTGTGTTGTCAACAGTGTTACTGTGAAGATCACATCTGTTGTGTTGGGTTCAACAACAGTGTTACCGTGAACAGTAAGTTTATTCAGGTATACACAAATGCAGTTACATAGATTATCATACGTAGTAGCATATGTGTAGAGAACCTAAGATAACCCAAAAAAGCCAAGGTGACTTATTTCACACCTGTTGTCTGGGGGTCAATAACACATGTTGAGTGGCTAACAACAGGGTTACCGTGAAGTCCACACCTGTTGTATTGGGGTCAACAACGGCATTAAAGACCACATTTATTGTATGGGATGAACGCAAGTTGAATGGCAGACAGAAAATGGAGCATATTTTGCGTTCCTTAGAGTTAGTAAGTTTATTCAGGTATACACAAATACAGTTACATAGAATTATCATATATAGCAGCATATGTGTAGTGAACCTAGGATAACCCAAAAAAGTCAGAGTGACTTATTTCCTTATTTTCTTAGAGAGAGAGAGAGAGAGAGAGAGAGAGAGAGAGAAGAGAGAGAGAGAGAGAGAGAGAGAATTATTACCTGACGTCAGGTCTCCGGCTGGTTTCTCCAGGGTGATTCTGAGGATGACGATGGCCACGCCCAGATTCTGGATGCCCGTCTCTATGCTGATGGCTATCGTGTCCCGTCGAGGCAGTCGCAGCATGGATGCTAGTGCCATTCCGCAGAGGTAACCCAACGACGGCAGTGCCAACCCAGCCGCTAGACTCTGAGAGATAGGCATATGTTACAATGGTTCTCATTATGTAAAGTTGTTGCGGCCACTTGAAGGATATTTCTCCTTCAAGTGGCCGCAACAACTCTCTCTCTCTCTCTCTCTCTCTCTCTCACACACACACACACACACTCACACACACACATTGCGGGAGGTGCAGTGGGACAGAAAAATGGTAGGAAAGTCAGTAAATGAAATGATGGAATATGTAACAACAAAATGCAAGGAGGCAGAGGAAAGGTTTGTTCTCAAGGGCAACAGAAACAATGGGAAGACCAAAGCGAGTCCTTGGTTTACCCGGAGGTGCAGGGAGGCAAAAACTAAGTGCATTAGAGAATGGAAGTGGTATAGAAGGCAAAGGACCCAGGAAAAAGATCAGTCGAAGAGCCAGAAACGAATATGCACAGATAAGGAGGAAGGCCCAGCGACAGTACGAAAATGACATAGCATCGAAAGTCAAGTCTGAGCCGAAACTGCTGTTTAGCCACATTAGGAGAAAGACAACAGTCAAAGACCAGGTGATCAGGCTGAGGAAAGAAGGTGGGGAACTCATAAGAAACGACCAAGAGGTATGCGAGGAGCTCAACACGAGATTTAAGGAAGGACTCTGGGAGACAGGAAGGACTCTGGGAAGACAGGACAGAGGGGGACACCAACAGGGAATAGACCAACAAGTGCTGGATGATATGCACACAACTGAGGAGGAGGTGAAGAAGCTGCTAAGTGACCTTGATACCTCAAAGGCAATGGGACCGGAAAACATCTCCCCGTGGGTCCTCAGGGAGGGAGCACGTATACTGTGTGTGCCATTAACCACAATCTTCAACATATCCCTTGCTGGGCAACTACCTGAGGTATGGAAGATCGCAAATGTAGTTCCCATTTTTAAAAAAAACGAGACAGAAAAGAGGCACTAAATTACAGACCAGTGTCACTGACGTGTATAGTATGCGAAGTCATGGTGAAGATTATCAGGAGGAGAGTAGTGGAGCACCTGGAACGGAACAAGATTATAAATGACAACCAGCACGGATTCATGGAAGGCAAATCCTGTGTTACAAACCTTCTGGAGTTTTATGACAAAGTTACAGAAGTAAGACACGAGAGGGGTGGGTTGATTGCATTTTCTTGCACTGCAAGAAGGCCTTCGACACAGTTCCTCACAAGAGACTAGTGCAGAAACTAGAGGATCAGGCGCATATAACAGGAAGGACACTGCAATTGATCAGAGAATACCTGACAGGGAAGCAACAACGAGTCATGGTACGGGATGAGGTATCACAGTGGGCACCTGTGACGACCGGGGTCCCACAGGGGTGGGTCCTAGGACCAGTGCTATTTTTGGTATATGTGTGAATGACATGATGGAGAGGTGTCCCTGTTCGCAGATGATGTGAAGTTAATGAGGAGAATTAAATCAGATGAGGATCAGGCAGGACTTCAAAGAGACCTGGACAGGCTGGACACGTGGTCCAGCAACTGGCTTCTTGAATTCAACCCTGCCCAATGCAAAGTCATGAAGATCGGAGAAGGGCAAAGAAGACCGCAGACAGAGTATAGGCTAGGTGGCCAAAGACTGCAAACCTCACTCAAGGAGAAAGATCTTGGGGTGACCATAACACCAAGCATGTCTCCGGAGGCACACATCAACCAGATAACTGCTGCAGCATATGGACGCCTGGCAAACCTGAGAATAGCGTTCCGATACCTTAGTAAGGAATCGTTCAAGACACTGTACACTGTGTACATCAGGCCCATACTGGAGTATGCAGCACCAGTTTGGAACCCACACCTGGTCAAGCACGTCAAGAAATTAGAGAAAGTGCAAAGGTTTGCAATAAGGCTAGTTCCGGAGCTCAGGGGTATGTCCTACGAAGAAAGGTTGAGGGAAATCGGACTGACGACATTGGAAGACAGGAGGTTCAGGGGAGACATGATAACGACATACAAAATACTGCGTGGAATGGATAAGGTGTACAGAGACAGGTTGTTCCAGAGAGGGGACACAGTAACAAGGGGTCACTATTGGAAGCTGAAGACTCAGACGAGTCAGAGGGATGTTAGGAAGTATTTCTTCAGTCATAGAGTCGTCAGGAAGTGGAATAGCCTAGCAAGTGATGTAACGGAGGCAGGAACCATACATAGCTTTAAGACGAGGTATGACAAAGCTCAGGAAGCAGAGAGAGGATCTAGTAGCGATCAGTGAAGAGGCGGGGCCAGGAGCTGAGTCTCGACCCCTGCAACCACAATTAGGTGAGTACATTCTTTCCGTTCCTTATACATACACTTTCCCATACCCTCCACACCCCCCTAAACTCACCCTCACACTTACTCTGACACTTCCCTCACACTTACTCTGAAACTCTCCCCCACACACCCTCTCCCATACCCTCCCACACACTCATACACCCTCATGCACTCCCTCACACCCAGTTCACTATCACTCACTATCACCTTCACATCGAAGAGGCTGAAGACATAGCGGTTAGCGTAAACACCGAAGGTGAAGGTGAAGATGATGACGATGAGTGCCAGTGGTGTCAGAAGGCACCTCAGGCCCTTGGCCACTCTGTAAAATAAGAGATACAGGAGAATTACGTTCAGTCACTCCCGTTCCTAGCTGGTAAATCACCTCTCTGAAACAAGACACCTGCTTAAATTTACTCACTCTTAGGCGGACTGAAACTAATGACGACGTTCCAGTTCGACTTAGACCATTAACAAGTTACACCGAAACTTCGGAAACGTCTTCATAAATTTAGGTCTGCTAGGTGCGGGTTATCTGTGTATTGTTCCAATCATGGTATTGTGAGCTTATATTCTTTACAAGACACATCCTCCTCCTCCTCCTACCCCTGCTCGGTAATTTGTAAGATTTCTCCTTCTGGGGAGATGTACTTGGTAGGAAACCTACCCGGGGAGACGTGCCTGGGAGAAGACAAGATAAGACTAGATAAGACCTAACCCCCGGGGGAGACCCCGTACCCAAGAATCAGTGGCAATCGAGACGTTACTAGGGGCTTAATCTACCCAGGATGAGAACACCAGGATACCCATGCCAGCTGCTAGGGGACTATGGAGGAAGACCTAGCCCAAGCCGGAAAGGGGACGTAGGGATGGACTAAACCCGAAAACGCTCCTCATGATGCCCGACAGAGCAAGAACCACCCACATGTTCCATAAGTGGTGAAAAACTGACAACCACAGGTGACCCGAAACCCAGCAAAACACCCCAATGGCACATCACTGTGTGAACACAAGAAAAGCAAGAAGTAAATGTTAAGCAAGTGAAACAGCAGAGTTATGCAATAACTTGTGAAGGGGGGGGGGTAGGTGACAGCTCGTGAAGAATACTGAAGATAATGAAAACATCACGATGATCACACTTGTCTTCATTAATGAGAAGCTCATGTGTTATACTGATTAACTTTAAAATAACCTTCAGTGTATGCATGGAGAAACTGGATTAATGCAGCTGTAGTAAGGAGTCGAGGACTTCAAAAATGATGTATATTAAATAAAAGATTCTAAGGATGTCTACAAAAAAATTCCTCCCACAGCTAGTAGAGTCCAGAGATGACCTACGAAGTAGAGACGTATCGGATGTGAAAATTCAGATATCCGTCGGATGTGGATGTGTATGAGGATGTCTTACTTATTTTGCGGATGCAGATGTATATGCGGATATCTGTTTACAGTGAAATGCGGATGCGGAAGTAAGAAATTGTGCGGATTTTCCGAGGATGCGGACATCCGATACATTACTACGAAGACTAGCAGAACTGAAATGCCTTCATATAACGTTATATAGCACATGAGATCATGAAGGGATATGAGAATATAATTGAGCATTACCTTTTTAGCGTCCTCAACCGGAAAAACGAAGGCCACTAATTAAAAAAACAATGAAGGTTCAAAAAGAATACTAGAGTGAGTTTTTCACATATAGTGTCTTAGATTGCTGGAGTACGATGCAAGGGGAAGTGAGTGCTACAACCATTGGAGACGTTTTAACAGTTATATGAAAAAGTAAACAATGGGAGACTGGGCACCATGAGCATGCTGGGTCAACATATAGGTGATCACACCACTGGCTCCTGCCCTACCGAAAGCCAAGACGCTAGAGACGAAGGTCATCATCACGGAAAGGTCGAGGGAGCCTCCTAGGAGGTGGGTCCACAAGTTGGAAGCCCCGCCGCCGGGGCAACACCCAGCCAGGAAGAAACCCAGCTGACCTAGAGGGTTCTCTGGGAAGGTAAGCCAACCCACACCAAAAGCGATCTGCAGAAGAGCCAGAGAAATTAGTATTTTTTTAAATTAAACATGACTGGGTACATAGGCAGTATCATATTCCATCACACAGAATGGTTTTTGTACACGAGGTAATGAAATGTGTGTGTGTGTAGCATACTGGACTGTAGGATGATGTTGTGAAAGAAGGTTGTGGAGAGGGACTGTGGATTGAGGTTGTGAGGTGGGACTATAGAAAGAAGTCTAGGAGGGTTATGCTGGAGGGTTGTGTTGGCGAGTTGTGGAGTCATCCACATTTACCAGTTTCTCTAGTCTCTCCGCGTAGTGAACACTGCCAATTCTAGAACTAGTCTAGTTGATAACCTTGGGATCTTCACATGCTTCTCAACATGCTTGATCAAACAGGAACTCCACATTGGTGAAACGCACTTTAAGACAGACCTGATATACGTTATGCATAGATTCGTGAAGGATGCTTCAGCGAGGTCGCTGAAAGTTTTTCTGAGATTCTCTAATTTCACAGAGGTTACCAAGGATGACCAGGATGACTCGAATATGGAACACATTCGTACAGCATAATGATGTCAACGAGATAAAGTCAGTTGATCACATGAAAATGCTGGCCCACAAATGGCTCCAACTTCATCCTGTTCCCTACTTGTATGTCTCATAACAATAAAAATGCTTTCAAATGAGCTGATGTAGGTAACAGCTCTTAGCTTACCAATAAAGTTAGGAATCCTTAACCTGTAAATAGCTTGTTAATAAAGCTAGGAATCCTTAACCTGTAAATAGCTTGTCAATAAAGCTAGGGATCCCTAACCTTGTCAAACCCTGTGTAAAAAAAAAAAAGGGTCATACAGCTGATGTGCTCCTCCGGCGGTATGTTGTGTCATGTTCAATTACAGATCATTTTCTTTGTGCGACGTTTGCAGTTTCTCTCCTCCTGGTCTGTTTTCCATCTTTAGTCTTCCCTCTCTTTTATACGAATTGCATGATTTTCCACTTACTCGAAAAAAAAGTTCAATAATCATTTGTCTGACTAAACTATAACTTGTCCAATTCTCCATGTCGTCCCTCTCTGTCGTCTTCTGTTTATTTTCTTATCAATAGACTCTAATTGTCAGTACAGATATACGTATATGGAATTCGATCCCCTTATGGCAAGTCACTTCCATTTTTTTCTGGAAACGTAGTGGCTCGAGTTCTGATACTTTGGGAACCCTATATGTTATTACTGTCCATTCAAACATTTCCTCCCGTAATGTTACTCTCTATTTTCTACCTTCGAGATGTTTCCTGCACTTCAGAAAGATGCAATTTATTATTCCTTTTGTTTCGTTCATTATCTCGATTATTTCGACAAAGAACTTCAGTAGTTTTGTTAAATAGTCTCCCGTTGCTGAAGCGTCCTCTCCAAATCCTTCAGTGTCCTCCTCTTGACAATCTTCAATACTTTGGACAGGATGCAAGTCTGTGGTGCTGTCCTGTAGTTCACTGCACAGATGTGTGTGTACTTACCTATATGTGGTTGCAGTCATAGTTCCTGGCCCCGCCTCTTCGCTGTTGTGTGTGTGGGGGGGGAGGGGTATTCATCTACTTGGCGGTACTGCATAACATTAACATATTAACGTAATTAATGGGTTATCACTTCCCCATTACTAACTGGTTCAAAGACAACATAATCAGTGCCTCCTTTGAGACAGGTACTTTGGGTACTGGAGTTACCTGGAGTTTACCTGGAGAGAGTTCCGGGGGTCAACGCCCCCGCGGCCCGGTCTGTGACCAGGCCTCCTGGTGGATCAGAGCCTGATCAACCATGCTGTTACTGCTGGCTGCACGCAAACCAACGTACGAGCCACAGCCCGGCTGATCAGGAACCGACTTTAGGTGCTTATCCAGTGCCAGCTTGAAGACTGCCAGGGGTCTGTTGGTAATCCCCCTTATGTATGCTGGGAGGCAGTTGAACAGTCTCGGGCCCTCTGACACTTATTGTATGGTCTCTTAACGTGCTAGTGACACCCCTGCTTTTCATTGGGGAGATGTTGCATCGTCTGCCAAGTCTTTTGCTTTCGTAGTGAGTGATTTTCGTGTGCAAGTTCGGTACTAGTCCTCTAGGATTTTCCAGGTGTATATAATCATGTATCTCTCCCGCCTGCGTTCAAGGGGAATACAGGTTCAGGAACCTCAAGCGCTCCCAGTAATTGAGGTGTTTTATCTCCGTTATGCGCGCCGTGAAGGTTCTCTGTACATTTTCTAGGTCAGCAATCTCACCTGCCTTGAAAGGTGCTGTTAGTGTGCAGCAATATTCCAGCCTAGATAGAACAAGTGACCTGAAGAGTGTCATCATGGGCTTGGCATCCCTAGTTTTGAAGGTTCTCATTATCCATCCTGTCATTTTTCTAGCAGATGCGATTGATACAATGTTATGGTCCTTGAAGGTGAGATCCTCCGACATGATCACTCCCAGGTCTTTGGGCGTTGGTGTTTCGCTCTATATTGTGGCCAGAATTTGTTTTGTACTCTGATGAAGATTTAATTTCCTCGTGTTTACCATATCTGAGTAATTGAAATTTCTCATCGTTGAACTTCATATTGTTTTTCTGCAGCCCACTGAAAGATTTGTTGATGTCCGCTTGGAGCCTTGCAGTGTCTGCAATGGAAGACACTGTCATGCAGATTCGGGTGTCATCTGCAAAGGAAGACACGGTGCTGTGGCTGACATCCTTGTCTATGTCAGATATGAGGATGAGGAACAAGATGGGAGCGAGTACTGTGCCTTGTGGAACAGAGCTTTTCACCGTAGCTGCCTCGGACTTTACTCTGTTGACTACTACTCTCTGTGTTCTGTTAGTGAGGAAATTATAGATCCATCGATCGACCTTTCCTGTTATTCCTTTAGCACGCATTTTGTGCGCTATTACGCCATGGTCACACTTGTCGAAGGCTTTTGCAAAGTTGTTATATATTACATCTGCATTCTTTTTGTCTTCTAGTGCATCTAGGACCTTGTCGTAGTGATCCAATAGTTGAGACAGACAGGAGCGACCTGTTCTAAACCCATGTTGCCCTGGGTTGTGTAACTGATGGGTTTCTAGATGGGTGGTGATCTTGCTTCTTAGGACCCTTTCAAAGATTTTTATGATATGGGATGTTCGTGCTATCGGTCTGTAGTTCTTTGCTGTTGCTTTACTGCCCCCTTTGTGGAGTGGGGCTATGTCTGTTGTTTTTAGTAACTGTGGGACGACCCCCGTGTCCATGCTCCCTCTCCATAGGATGGTAAAGGCTCGTGATAGGGGCTTCTTGCAGTTCTTGATGAACACGGAGTTCCATGAGTCTGGCCCTGGGGCAGAGTTCATGGGCATTTCCATTTATCGCCATGTTCGAAGTCATTTGGCGTCAGGATAACATCAGATAGGCTTGTGTTAACCAAATTCTGTGGCTCTCTCATAAAAAATTCATTTTGATCTTCGACTCTCAGTCTGGTTAGCGGCTTGCTAAAAACTGAGTCATATTGGGATTTGAGTAGCTCACTCATTTCCTTGCTGTCATCTGTGTAGGACCCATCTTGTTTAAGTAAGGGCCCAATACTGGACGTTGTTCTCGACTTTGATTTGGCATAGGAGAAGAAATACTTTGGGTTTCTTTCGATTTCATTTATGACTTTTAGTTCTTCCCGCGATTCCTGACTCCTATAAGATTCCTTTAGCTTAAGTTCGATGTTTGCTATTTCTCTGACCAGTGTCTCCCTACGCATTTCAGATATATTGACCTCTTTTAGCCACTCTGTTATTCTTTTCCGTCGCCTGTAAAGGGAGCGCCTGTCTCTTTCTATTTTACATCTACTCCTCATTTTTCTTAGAGGAATAAGCCTTGTGCATACATCGAGTGCCACCAAGTTAATCTGTTCTAGGCATAAGTTGGGGTCTGTGTTGCTTAGTATATCTTCCCAGCTTATATCGGTTAGGACTTGGTTTACTTGGTCCCACTTTATGTTTTTGTTATTGAAGTTGAATTTGGTGAATGCTCCCTCGTGACTAATCTAAGTTCTGAAGCTGTGAATCGAAGAGAGAGAGAGAGAGAGAGAGAGAGAGAGAGAGAGAGAGAGAGAGAGAGAAGATGAGAGAGAGGGGAGAGAGAGGAGAGAGAGAGAGAGAGAGGAGAGAGAGAGAGAGATGTGAGAGAGAGGTGTGAGAGAGATGAGAGAGAGTAGAAGAGGATGAGAGGAGAGAGAGAGAGAGAAGTTGACAGTGAGAGAGTGGAGAGAGAGAGAATGTGTGTGTGTGGAGATTTCAGTGGGAAACTTCCACATTAAGAATCCTTGGATGCTTTTGTTCGACATCGAACCTAGAGCTATAATTTACCACAGTGTACATGTGTGTGTGTGTGTGTGTGTGGTGTGTGTTGTGTGTGTGTGTGTGTGTGTGTGTGTGTGTGTGTTTTGTGTGTGTGTGTGTGTGTATGTGTGTGTGTGTACTCACCTATTTGTGGTTGCAGGGGTCGATTCATAGCTCCTGGCCCCGCCTCTTCGCTGATTGCTACTAGGTCCTCTCTCTCCCTGCCCCATGAGCTTTATCATACCTCGCCTTAAAACTATGTATGGTTTCCGCCTCCACTACGTCACTTTCTAGGCTATTCCACGGTCTGACTACTCTATGATTGAAAAAATACTTCCTAACATCCCTTTGATTCATCTGAGTCTTCAACTTCCAATTGTGACCTCTTGTGTCTGGGTCCCCTCTCTGGAACATCCCGTCTTTGTCCACCTCGTCTATTCCGCGCAGTATTTTATATCTCGTTATCATGTCTCCCCTGACCCTCCTGTCCTCCAGTGTCGTCAGGCCGATTTCCCTCAACCTTTCTTCGTAGGACAATCCCCGTAGCTCTGGGACTATCCTTGTTGCAAACCTTTGCACTTTCTCTAATTTCTTGACGTGCTCGACTAGGTGTGGATTCCAAACTGGTGCTGCATACTCCAGTATGGGCCTGGCGTAAATGGTATACAGAGTCTTGAACGAATCCTTACTGAGGTATCGGAACGCTTTCCGTAGGTTTGCCAGGCGCCCGTATGCTGCAGCAGTTATCTGATTGATGTGCGCCTCAGGAGATATGCTCGGTGTTATACTCACCCCCAGATCTTTTTCCTTGAGTGAGGTTTGCAGTCTTTGGCCATCTAAACTATATTGTGTCTGCGGTCTTCTTTGCCCTTCCCCAATCTTCATGACTTTGCATTTGGCAGTGTTAAACTCAAGGAGCCAGTTGCTGGACCAGGCTTGTAGCCTGTCCAGGTCTTTTTGTAGTCCTGCCTGATCCTCATCCGATTTGATTCTTCTCATTAATTTCATACCATCTGCAAACAAGGACACTTCTGAGTCTATCCCTTCCGTTATGTCGTTCACATATACCAAGAACAGCACAGGTCCTAGGACTGACCCCTGTGGAACCCCGCTTGTCACAAGCGCCCACTCTGACACCTCGTCACGTACCATGACTCGTTGTTGCCTCCCTGTCAGGTATTCTCTGATCCATTGCAGTGCCTTTCCTGTTATGTGTGCCTGATCCTCTAGCTTTTGCAGTAACCTCTTGTGAGGAACTGTGTCGAAGGCCTTCTTGCAGTCCAAAAAAATGCAGTCGATCCACCCCTCTCTCTCTTGTCTTACTTCTGTCACCTTGTCATAAAACTCTAGTAGGTTTGTGACACAGGATTTTCCTTCCCTGAAACCGTGCTGGTTGTCAATTATACACTTGTTTCTTTCCAGGTGCTCCACCACTCTCCTCCTGATGATCTTCTCCATGACCTTGCATACTATACACGTTAGTGATACAGGTCTGTAGTTTAGTGCCTCATGTCTGTCTCCCTTTTTAAAAATTGGGACTACATTTGCCATCTTCCATACCTCAGGGAGTTGCCAGTTTCAAATGATGTGTTGAAGATCTTTGTTAATGGCACACACAATATCTCTGCTCCCTCTTTAAGGACCCACGGAGAGATGTTGTCTGGTCCCACCGCCTTTGAGGTGTCAAGTTCGCATAGCAGCTTCTTCACTTCCTCCTTGGTTATATGTACCTCATCCAGCACTTGCTGGTGTATCCCCTTGTTCTGATTTCCTGGAGTCCTACTGGTTTCCACTGTAAATACTTCTTTAAATCTCGTGTTGAGCTCCTGACATACCTCTCGGTTGTTTCTTGTGAATTCCCCATCACCCTTCCTCAGTCTGATTACCTGGTCCTTGACTGTTGTTTTCTTCCTGATGTGGCTGTACAACAGCTTCGGGTCAGTCTTGACTTTCGATGCTATGTCATTTTCATATTGTCGCTGAGCCTCCCTTCTTATCTGTGCATATTCGTTTCTGGCTCTTCGGCTAATCTCTTTATTTTCCTGAGTTCTCTGTCTTCTGTACCTTTTCCATTCTCTAGTACACCTAGTTTTTGCCTCCCTACACCTTTGGGTGAACCAAGGACTCGTTCTGTTCTTCCCATTATTTCTGTTTTCCTTGGGAACAAACTTCTCCTCTGCCTCCTTGCATTTTGTTGCCACATAGTCCATCATTTCTTGTACTGGTTTTCCTGTCAGTTCCCTCTCCCACTGAATGTTTTGAAGGAAGTTCCTCATGCCTGAGTAGTTCCCCCTTTTGTAGTTTGGTTTTTCCCACCCTATTCCTGCTACTCTCTCCACTTGGAGCTCAACTATGTAGTCGAAGCACAGAACCACATGATCACTAGCTCCCAGGGGCCTTTCATACAAGATATCCTCGATGTCTGAACTACTCAAGGTGAATACAAGGTCCAGTCTTGCTGGTTCATCTTCTCCTCTCTCTCTGGTAGTGTCTCTAACATGTTGATGCATGAGGTTTTCCAGTACTACATCCATCATCTTGGCTCTCCATGTTTCGGGACCCCCATGGGGCTCCAAGTTTTCCCAGTCAATCTCCTTGTGATTGAAATCACCCATAACTAGTAACTTTGCTCCCCCCATGTGTGCTCTCCTGGCCACCTCGGCTAGTGTGTCGACCATGGCTCTGTTGCTCTCATTGTATTCTTCTCTTGATCTCCTGCAGTTCTGTGGTGGGTTGTACATTACTGCAATTATCACCTTATGTCCCTCAGACTGGATTGTTCCTACTAAGTAGTCCCTTTCACCCGTGCCATCCATTCCTTCCATTTTCTCAAAACCCCACTGGTTTTTAATGAGCAGTGCAACTCCTCCTCCCCCTCTCCTCCCTCTGTCTTTCCTGAGGATTTGATATCCGGGTGGAAAGATTGAATCTGTTATTATTCTGGTGAGTTTTGTTTCTGTGAGTGCTATTATGTCTGGGGATGTCTCCTTGATTCTTTCGTGCCACTCCTCATACTTATTTGTTATTCCATCTGCATTTGTATACCACACCTTCAACTTCTTTTCTAAGACTGTGGTCTGGGAGATGTATTGGGGTTGGGGAAGTGGGAGACCTGATAAGGAACTATGGGTGGTTGCTGTGGGGGTGGAGTTTGTAATGTAGTGGGTGGGGGCATTGGATGTGGCATGGTATGTGTGTGTATGCGTGTGTGTGTGTGTGTGTGTGTGTGTGTGTACTCACCTAATTGTGGTTGCAGGGGTCGAGACTCAGCTCCTGGCCCCGCTGTGGTGTGTGTGGTGTGTGTGTGTTTTGTGTGGGTGTGTGTGTGTGTGTGTGTGTGTGTGTGTGTGATGGATGTGTTGTGTAGACAGATGCATGTCCTTTGTGCAGGGAGAATAACATCTTACCAGAGGCATGAAGAGGTACTGACAGATGAGGCCCACCACGGGTCCCACTGGTCTTGTGATGATATTCTTGACCACCTCCAGGTTGATAGTGGCGCCCATGTTAATGTAGAAGACGATAATCAGGATGCCCACCAAAAGTGTGAAGAGGTCTGCCAAGTGCTGGTAGGAGAGCACCACAGATATATCCACTGCCCGCTCCCACACCACCTGCAACAACAATACTCTCTTAATACACTTTCTTTATAATACTCTCTCAATACGCTTTCTTTCTCCCCCCTCCCCCTCCAGTCACACACCAGGCAACAGGCATTGAATTATAGGTCTGTATCAGTGGTATGCAGTACAAAGAATTGGAAAAGAGAATCACGAACAGGTTGGTTGAGCACTGAGAGAATAGGGTCTTTCTCGTAGATAATCTGCATGGATTTACTGACAATAAGCTCAGGCTAAAGAATAACAGTGATTAAGGAAGAATTTATGGATCGGCTGTATATTCTTGGACTGCAGGAAAGTGTTTTACCCTGTACTCTATCAAAGATTAATTTAAAGATTAGAGGAAAAAGCAGGAATATAAGCTAAGGTATTACATAGGGTCAACATACCTAACAAATCGAAGACAGGTGGTGATAGTAAGGACAGGCGTTTGAGGATGGGAAATGATCATGAGTGAGGTCCCTCAAGGATCATAATGAGAACGATTATTATTCTTAATGAATGTAAATAACCTTCCAGAGAGGACTCAATTCTTTCTATCATTGCAGATGACAGGAGCTAACAGAAGAGAAGTGGAAGAGGATATAAATAAGCTACAGGAAAACTGTCAGAACTCAAATCAAATCAAATCAAAACAATTATTTCTTTATTTCTTTGTACAGCACAATGTATAATTTACATGTAATAAAATACTGTCAAGCACGAAGACAGCTGTGAGAACGCATGAAAAGTTCAGCCCTGATAAGTTCACAGTCATGTAATTTGCGGCGAGTGAGAGACTGCCAGTGACGGGAGAACAACTCGAGAGAGAGGAAGCAAATGTCATACCGAGAGAAAGACCTGGCAACGAACACCAGACTTAAAAGGAACCTATGTTCCCCTGTTTTCTAATAACATGTTCATTTTTCCACTATAATCTACCTTGTCCATAATTATTATCACATTTGCTTTGTCTGTTTCGTAAGGTGAAGTGCAGGATCTTTCCTTAATTCATGGTATAACTTAACAAATCATTGACGATAATTGTGTTGTAGAGGTCTGAGCAAAGCTCACCACGACCATCCACCTCACTACTAGCATCCACCTCACTACTACCATCCACCTCACCACGACCATCCACCTCACCACGACCATCCACCTCACTACTAGCATCCACCTCACTACTACCATCCACCTCACCACGACCATCCACCTCACCACGACCATCCACCTCACTACTACCATCCACCTCACCACGACCATCCACCTCACCACGACCATCCACCTCACTACTAGCATCCACCTCACTACTACCATCCACCTCACCACGACCATCCACCTCACCACGACCATCCACCTCACTACTACATCCACCTCACTACTACCAT
>NC_069415.1:4952689-4975189 GCF_026875155.1 Cherax quadricarinatus
ATAAACCATACCCCGGCGGATTGAACCCGTATAGAGGGGATCGAGGCCGCGATATTTTAGCCCGCCTCCTGGGAAGTCCGCTAAAATCCACGACGCCCTAGACCACTGAGCCAACAATGCTTCAGGCATCAGGCGCCCAGTAACACTAGGCATGTCACTTCTAATGGGAGCAAATACGTGGCTGTGGAAAACTACAGAACTAAAATATTCTTCTCCCATTTGAAATACCAGTCTCACAAGCAGTACGCATATTAATGCATCCACAACACACAGTGTATAGACGACCCGGAACCCACAACAACGACCAGCCGAGTTTACGTGCAAACTGTGGGGTATCTGGAGCCCACACACGTTAGTGGCAACATTTTTTTTTTTTTTTTTACACAAATCAGTTCTTGATCCATGTCTCAGTTTAAAACCTAACGAAGAGAGAGAAAACATTGTTCTTTTTTGCATTACCGAATTCAATATGATGAGCTTCATGCAACATCATTATACACAAGAGTTCCTCTTGACAACATTCACTATTCTGTATTAACGTTGGTAGAATTATCGACAATATGTGCAATATGTGCGACTGCGACATTTTATTGTGGCAACGATTCGCTCTCCAAGAGCTTTGTCAAGCCGTTACCAGAACAGAACGAAATATCCTCCCGCTCTCTTACAGAATGTAACATCCTCCCGCTGTCATACAAAAAGAACGTAATATCCTCCCGCTATCATACAAAAAGAGCGTAATGTCCTCCCGCTATCATACAGAAGAACGTAGTATCCTCCTGCTGTCGTATCAAAGAACACAAGAACCTTCCCTTATTATGCTGTCTCTTATTGTACTCGTGGCGCCCCTGCTTTTCATTTGGGAAATGTTGCATCTCCTGCCGAGTCTTTTGTTTTCATAGGGAGTGATTTTCATGTGCAAATTTGGTACTAATCCCTCTAGGATACATTTGTCTCTCGACCTGCAGGGAGAGAGGACGCTTCTACAGTTTCTCTTGCACGCCACCTGGTGAGGAAAACATAGCATTAGCAACAAGATGGCGGACCATATGAACCGGCGCATAAATACTCCATACCCCCGGCCGGGATTGAACCCGCGGTCATAGAGTCTCAAAACTCCAGCCCGTCGCGTTAGCCACTAGACCAGCTAGCCACAATAAGATTCATCCAACTAGGTATATTTCTACACCATAGGAAGGTTAGCACAGGCACCTCTGTGACCACAAATGCAAGTTTTTACAGACGAATCTCCAGCTAGCGTGGCCGTGACGAACTCTAGCTCAAGTCCCTTCACTGCGGTCACAGAGGTGCCTGTGCTAACCTTCCTATGGTGTAGAAATATACCTAGTTGGATGAATCTTATTGTGGCTAGCTGGTCTAGTGGCTAACGCGACGGGCTGGAGTTTTGAGACTCTATGACCGCGGGTTCAATCCCGGCCGGGGGTATGGTTTATTTGCAATCGTGTCATTACGATTTCTTAAGGCATAAATACTGTCTGCATCGAGCTGGTCAGGGGATCTTTAAGCAGCGCCACGATGAACGTTCTCCTGCCAAGCATTATCAGGGACGTTTGTGGCATCCCCAATGAAGAGTTGTATGGTGTGGCGCTGAATAGTATGTCAAGGGTCTTCGTGAAGTTCATGAGGAGCGACTTCTACTCCAGCATTGTCGACGAATTTCAAGAAAGGAGGATGAGCGTCAATTCGGCAGTGGAAGTATGCTTTCATGACGTTTCTAAGTATTTTACTTGAGTGAAGGTACGGAATGTACCTTTTGAAGCGACAGCATACAGCCTACAGGATGTGTTCAGTGGTTATGGGACTACACTCGGCGAGCATGGGAATGTGGAGGGGCGGCCCCTACGAGGGGCTGCCGGAAGGATCCTTCACACTGAAAATGACCCTGAGGAGGCCGATACCATCGTACGTCACATTGCATGGCTATAGAACTCAGGTTTTTGTACACTATGCGGGGCAGAGGAGGACGTGCCGTTTATGTGACTTATGAGCACATGGGGGCACAATGCCCCAGGAGACAGGGCCCTAGGGTTTCAGAAAAAGCCAACCCTCCTCCATTTCTCCCTAAACCAAATATCGGCATACAAACTAATATGTTCCGTAGTGGATAGGCCTTGACCCTCCTCAAATACACCCCCCCTCCCCTGTTCCTGCCACTATATACACCAAGGTGGTTTTCATCTGCCTTTCCTTAAACTTCCTGAGTACAAATCCCGACGGCCTGTCCCCCCTTAAGGGGTGATACGAGGATAAAAGCGTTGGCGGCTAGATTCTATAGGACGACGTGTAGGAATATGCTGGTTTATGGGGCGTCCTGGGAAAAAAGTTTCCCGGAAGGTTATAGGAACCTCACTGTGGGTTCCCTTTGTCAGGGTCCCTGAGGATGGGCAAAGGGGTGGACTCCTTCTGGGGGGATGTAAAGGGGGGGGGGGTATTTACCGCTGGAGTTTTTGTGGTATGTAAGAGAAAGGTAGTGGCAGTTTGGTGTGGATGGTAAGCTATGCTTCACCGGAATGTTTGCCATAGTGAGATATAAGAGTAGCTTACAAGGTTAACTTTCTAACCCTAATGGTTATGAACATCAAAATGGTATACAATACCGACAGGTTGTTAGGTAAGACACATATGCAACAGTTAGACAACTTTATTCCGAAACGTTTCGCCTACACAGTAGGCTTCTTCAGTCGAATACAGAAAGTAGGCAGGAACAGTAGAGATGTGAAGACGATGTAATCAGTCCATCACCCTTAAAGTCGTAGAATTTGAGGTTGTCAGTCCCTCGGCCTAGAGAAGTTCAGTTCCATAGTCAGGAACTATCAGATAGTTCCTGACTATGGAACTGAACTTCTCTAGGCCGAGGGACTGACAACCTCAAATTCTACGACTTTAAGGGTGATGGACTGATTACATCGTCTTCACATCTCTACTGTTCCTGCCTACTTTCTGTATTCGACTGAAGAAGCCTACTGTGTAGGCGAAACGTTTCGGAATAAAGTTGTCTAACTGTTGCATATGTGTCTTACCTAACAACCTAATGGTTATGTTCACTGTGTAAGAAATCTTCCTTGATAGCCAGGATACCGAGCCCTTAGGATCTCGTTTTGAAGTAACTAGATATGGCAAGTTGGTTTCCACATAAATTTTTCTGAGCTACATGTCTGTTCTTTTGGGACCGGCAAGATACAGCGGCCCTTGTACTTACTACTTGTCTTGTATTATGTTTAACTTTTATTGTTTGCTGGAGGTTCTATGTGGTAATTTTTTAAGAGTATGTATAGGTCTCGGGTCTATGCCATGTTTATTAAGGGGTTTATAACAAAAATTTTGAGGACAAGAGTTTCGGTTTACATACATATGTGGGAGGTTTAATTTCTGTGTAGGGTTTGGTATTAAACCCTTTTGATGTGCTGAGTTTTATTATGTTATAAAAGCTTGTTTTGGGTTTATTTTATTATTGTATGTTACATGTATGTTGTTTTGTTTTCTGCATAAGAATTATTGTACTTGATGGTTTAACATATTAATAATATTAAAATACTGTTTTTCCATGGTTATTGTGCATAAGGAATCATACGTTCCTTCAGAATTCTTATTGGTTAGGCTATAATGTAACACAACTTGAACCAATACTCTGTACCCTGTCATAGAGGGTATGTTCGGGCTTTGTGTTTTTGTTTTAAAGTTGTTATGGTAGCTTTAGTTAGGGTCTTTTTACTTCACTGACATGATTTGTGTTGTATATATATTGTGTGTGTTAAAGGTGGTTATGGCTTTAGTCATGTGTTACAACTTTAACTTTAGTAACCTTGTGATGTTGTGCATTGTATGGTGTTTTTTCTTGTAATAAGTTATGACAGGTACTCCTTTTATTTTAACCCATGTAAAAATTCCTTTTGGTGTGTTTCTTTGGTCACAATTTACGTGGCGGTACCAATAAATGACTAATACTTTAGTGAGTTTTGTTTTTGCGTGTACTGTTTGCTATAACAAGATGTTGTTATAATACATGTTACCTCCAGAAATAACCTGGTACTAGCAGCGTAAAAGATTGTTTTTGTATTCCTTTACTATTATTATGCATCCTTTGTAATTTGGTAAGGTTTTTTAAATAAAATATAAAAATTAACAAAAAAAATCCCTCTAGGATTTTCCATGTGTATATTATTGTGTATCTCTCTCGCCTGTGTTCCAGGGAATACAAATCAAGGGACTTCAACCGTTCGCACTTTGTTCCTTCTCGACGAAAAAAAAAAAAAAAAACATAGTGTACAAAGGAAGACAGCGTAACTCATCACGTGAAAGTCAGCATAACTCACCACGTGAAAGTCAACGTAACTCACCAGGTGCCGGTCATCGTACAGTGAAAGGTGGAGCTTGTTGTAGCCAATGAAGAGAGCGGAGATCGTGATGTTTCCGTAGTATGTGAAGTTATCAGTCGGGGCGCCAGGAAGGACCTCCCCTACTTCCACTACTGCTGCCACCACCTGCCACCAGTGTCAACATCAATCACCCTAGACCCAAATGAAGTATACTGCAGACGGTATTGAAAACTGTGACACACTTTGTAGAACGGGATTTATTGCTTAGGTGGCGTTAAAAATGGGTTGGGAAAGTGTTCTGTTAGTGGGTTGGATTTGTGAAGCGCCTGCCTAGTATGGGCCAATGGGCCTGCTGCAGTGTTCCTCCTTTCTCATGTTCTTATTTAACCGGGATTACGTTTCGCTCTGCTAGAGCATTGATGAAGCTCTACACAGAGCGAAACGTTGTCCCAGTGAAAGCTCGTTCTGCAATGCGTGTCTTTTCTTAAATCAGTCATTCTGTTACCACTCTCAAGAGATGAGTTATCCTCGAAAAGATACAAGCTACTTTATTCTTTACAAGCCAGCAAAAGCCTTTTAAACATGTCGGACTGACTGTTGTTCACACCATGTTCTTAGTAGGTGGCATCCTACTATATCAAATACATTTGACAATTCCAGTGTGTTTAGTAATTTTCAGCAGTGTTTACATTCAGCTGTTACACACAAACACAGAGACGGAACTTATTTAACTAACAGTGAAGAATGGAGTAAGAACTGTAATAGCACTAAGTTACATGTTTTAACTTTACTGGGTTAAATTTACGTATTTTACTACCTGGTTTACCACTTACGTACTTCTTATCCCACTGACTTCGTATCCCAAATGACCTGGTCTCCCACTGACCTCGTCTTCCACAGTGGCGGTGACGTTGGCAACGGAGGGAAGACTTGAGTACCAGGTGAGGGTATGTTGGGTGCCCTCCATCACCTGCATGAGGGCAGCAGGCTCCACTACCCCCGTCTCTCTCCTTTCATCCTCCTTAGCCTCCGCCTCCTGGTCCTGCAGGATGTTCAATCAAGGTTACTTATTTTGTAGCTTGCTTATATTCCTCTCGTATTTCTTCACCCCTGACCTATCCTGTTTACATATAAATATATTTTTTTTATTATTATCACACTGGCCGATTCCCACCAAGGCAGGGTGGCCCTAAAAAGAAAAACTTTCACCATCATTCACTCCATCACTGTCTTGCCAGTTTTTAAACTGCAACATTAACACCCCTCCTTCAGAGTGCAGGCACTGTACTTCCCATCTCCAGGACTCAAGTCCGGCCTGCCGGTTTCCCTGAACCCCTTCATAAATGTTACTTTACTCACACTCCAACAGCACGTCAAGTATTAAAAACCATTTGTCTCCATTCACTCCTATCAAACACGCTCACGCATGCCTGCTGGAAGTCCAAGCCCCTCGCACACAAAACCTCCTTTACCCCCCCTCCAACCTTTCCTAGGCCGACCCCTACCCTGCCTTCCTTCCACTACAGACTGATACACTCTTGAAGTCACTCTGTTTCGCTCCATTCTCTCTACATGTCCGAACCACCTCAACAACCCTTCCTCAGCCCTCTGGACAACAGTTTTGGTAATCCCGCACCTCCTCCTAACTTCCAAACTACGAATTCTCTGCATTATATTCACACCACACATTGCCCTCAGACATGACATCTCCACTGCCTCCAGCCTTCTCCTCGCTGCAACATTCATCACCCATGCTTCACACCCATATAAGAGCGTTGGTAAAACTATACTCTCATACATTCCCCTCTTTGCCTCCAAGGACAAAGTTTTTTGTCTCCACAGACTCCTATGTGCACCACTCACCCTTTTCCTCTCATCAATTCTATGATTCACCTCATCTTTCATAGACCCATCCGCTGACACGTCCACTCCCAAATATCTGAATACATTCACCTCCTCCATACTCTCTCCCTCCAATCTGATATCCAATCTTTCATCACCTAATCTTTTTGTTATCCTCATAACCTTACTCTTTCCTGTATTCACTTTTAATTTTCTTCTTTTGCACACCCTACCAAATTCATCCACCAATCTCTGCAACTTCTCTTCAGAATCTCCCAAGAGCACAGTGTCATCAGCAAAGAGCAACTGTGACAACTCCCACTTTATGTGTGATTCTTTATCTTTTAACTCCACACCTCTTGCCAAGACCCTCGCATTTACTTCTCTTACAACCCCATCTATAAATATATTAAACAACCACGGTGACATCACACATCCTTGTCTAAGGCCTACTTTTACTGGGAAATAATTTCCCTCTTTCCTACATACTCTAACTTGAGCCTCACTATCCTCATAAAAACTCTTCACTGCTTTCAGTAACCTACCTCCTACACCATACACTTGCAACATCTGCCACATTGCCCCCCTATCCATCCTGTCATACGCCTTTTCCAAATCCATAAATGCCACAAAGACCTCTTTAGCCTTATCTAAATACTGTTCACTTATATGTTTCACTGTAAACACCTGGTCCACACACCCCCTACCTTTCCTAAAGCCTCCTTGTTCATCTGCTATCCTATTCTCCGTCTTACTCATAATTCTTTCAATAATAACTCTACCATACACTGTACCAGGTATACTCAACAGACTTATCCCCCTATAATTTTTGCACTCTCTTTTGTCCCCTTTGCCTTTATACAAAGGAACTATGCATGCTCTCTGCCAATCCCTAGGTACCTTACCCTCTTCCATACATTTATTAAATAATTGCACCAACCACTCCAAAACTATATCCCCACCTGCTTTTAACATTTCTATCTTTATCCCATCAATCCTGGCTGCCTTACCCCCTTTCATTTTACCTACTGCCTCACGAACTTCCCCCACACTCACAACTGGCTCTTCCTCACTCCTACAAGATGTTATTCCTCCTTGCCCTATACACGAAATCACAGCTTCCCTATCTTCATCAACATTTAACAATTCCTCAAAATATTCCCTCCATCTTCCCAATACCTCTAACTCTCCATTTAATAACTCTCCTCTCCTATTTTTAACTGACAAATCCATTTGTTCTCTATGCTTCCTTAACTTGTTAATCTCACTCCAAAACTTTTTCTTATTTCAACAAAATTTGTTGATAACATTTCACCCGCTCTCTCATTTGCTCTCTTTTTACATTGCTTCACCACTCTCTTAACCTCTCTCTTTTTCTCCATATACTCTTCCCTCCTTGCATCACTTCTACTTTGTAAAAACTTCTCATATGCTATCTCTTTCTCCCTTACTACTCTCTTTACATCATCATTCCACCAATCGCTCCTCTTCCCTCCCGCACCCACTTTCCTGTAACCACAAACTTCTGCTGAACACTCTAACACTACATTTTTAAACCTACCCCATACCTCTTCGACCCCATTTCCTATGCTCTCATTAGCCCATCTATCCTCCAATAGCTGTTTATATCTTACCCTAACTGCCTCCTCTTTTAGTTTATGAACCTTCACCTCTCTCTTCCCTGATGCTTCTATTCTCCTTGTATCCCATCTACCTTTTACTCTCAGTGTAGCTACAACTAGAAAGTGATCTGATATATCTGTGGCCCCTCTATAAACATGTACATCCTGAAGTCTACTCAACAGTCTTTTATCTACCAATACATAATCCAACAAACTACTGCTGTCGTTTCGCCCTACATCATATCTTGTATACTTATTTATCCTCTTTTTCTTAAAATATGTATTACCTATAACTAAACCCCTTTCTATACAAAGTTCAATCAAAGGGCTCCCATTATCATTTATACCTGGCACCCCAAACTTACCTACCACACCCTCTCTAAAAGTTTCTCCTACTTTAGTATTCAGATCCCCTACCACAATGACTCTCTCACTTGGTTCAAAGGCTCCTATACATTCACTTAACATCTCCCAAAATCTCTCTCTCTCTCTACATTCCTCTCTTCTCCAGGTGCATACACGCTTATTATGACCCACTTTTCGCATCCAACCTTTACTTTAATCCACATAATTCTTGAATTTACACATTCATATTCTCTTTTCTCCTTCCATAACTGATCCTTCAACATTACTGCTACCCCTTCCTTTGCTCTAACTCTCTCAGATACTCCAGATTTAATCCCATTTATTTCCCCCCACCGAAACTCCCCTACCCCCTTCAGCTTTGTTTCGCTTAGGGCCAGGACATCCAACTTCTTTTCATTCATAACATCAGCAATCATCTGTTTCTTGTCATCCGCACTACATCCACGCACATTCAAGCATCCCAGTTTTATAAAGTTTTTCTTCTCTTTTTTAGTAAATGTCTACAGGAGAAGGTGTTACTAGCCCATTGCTCCCGGCATTTTAGTCGCCTCATACGACACGCATGGCTTACGGAGGAAAGATTCTTTTCCACTTCCCCATGGACAATAGAAGAAATAAGGAAGAACAAGAGCTATTTAGAAAAAGGGAGAAAAACCTAGATGTATGTTTATAAACATATGTAAACAGGATATGGACAGATGTATGTTTATAAATATATGTAAACAGGATATGGACAACACAAGTGTGGGAGCTCACATGTTCTGTTCACAAGTGTGAGCTCCCACCGTGATGTCTTAACCACTTAACTATCGATGCCTCAAAATGCTAGATAGCCTGGTTACACGCCATGTTTCGTCCTAGCGCCCGGCACACCAGACCTTAGTTCAGGTGTGGTTTCCACATACGTATTTCATTCTCTTCTTCTATATCAATGTACTACGCATATACCTCCGCTTCTCCGCGGTGCCCTGACACAGTATCGCTCGTGAGGCCAGAACATACAGAAGAATAAAATAGCTGGAGACCAAGCTTAAGGCTCACTGGTGTGCCCGGGGCTAGGAGAAACATAGCTTGTAACCGGGCTATCTAGCGCTTTGATGCATATGTAGCTAAGTGATAAATACTAGCTCTGATTGTTTAAAGATAATCAGACACGGCATTCTCTAATTATTACTAGGAATTTAACTATCCAGAGTTCATTAACTTTCTTAGAAAAATGGATGTGTGAAGACTAATCTTACTGGATACTATCATGTCCAGAAGCTGCATCAGGCATTAAAGATTTAGGCCGTTCAGACGAGGCACGCAAAAAAAAAAATACACAATTTTAAAAATAAAAATGGTACTGCACACGTCATTAAGAATTCCAACATTATTTTAATTAATATACACTAATGTTTGTTTTTGTTTCTTCATTTGTTTTACATATGCAACACCACTTTAATGTGGAATACCTTAAACCACTAAATACTTCGGGGATGCCTAATAATCAGAGACACTTTAAATATATCACTCGGGTATTATACTCACAAAGACCTGGGCAGTGAGTGCTGCAGAGACCAGTGCCAGCAGGAGTGGCAGTAGCCGTGGGAAGGAGGCACCATCACAGTGCCCGTACATCTTCATCTCGATATGAGGTAGTAAGCACTGCCCCACCGGGGAGGGAGTTCCTCGATTGCTCACGTCTTGCAAGCCTCACTTATGCTAGCTCAGATCTTGAAAATTTGCTAGGTTGCTGTGTATTATATCTTCCGATAAATATTAACGCTGTATGACTTGTGGGTTTAACGCTTGGTTATGATTATGATATAGTTGCGTCTTGCCAACACATTTATTCCCTCGAACTCCATTGCTGCAGATTATTTGAGGTTATTTTATTCATCCAAATATTTTTACTTGGCTTCTGGGTATATACAGTCTTGGGCAGAATACACATGAGGGACATAACCTGTGTAAACGAGGAATAATATTATTAAATTGATCAAAACTTTCCCACTCGTGGTGGATCCCATTTAGTGGAGGAAAAAAAGGATTTGAACATATGGGAAGGATTAAATAGATCATTGAAAATATTATTCACGCAGGTTTAACAAAAGACAATGAAGAATTGTTAAAGATAACTAATGACATTAAGAAATTGGAAGTGTTAGGACATATCGATTAAACAAGAACTTTCGAAAAAAAGGATCTGGTAACAATATAGAATTGTTTAAACGCTGCTAAGGGGTAACATGAGATCATTCCACCTGCCACTCAAAAAAAAAAAAAAAAAAACGAAAGAAAAAGGGAGACAGTGTAACAAACACATTTGTCAACTTTTTATATATCAGCATACACGAGGTATTAAAAAAATAAACTAAGAGCTGAGGGATATTATATATGTATGAGAAGAAACCTGACATCGTCTAACAGAAATTAAACTGGAAAACTGTATTCTAAATACGTAATGTACTTGACGGAGCTTAGTGTGAGGAAAGGAGAGAAGGAATGATGAGAGGGACAATGGCAATATTGATAAGAGAAATAACACAAGCTTCAGAAAATAAAATCCAAAACACAAATAATGTTGAAATTTTAGTGGTAGTAATCTGATGACAAAATTATGGAAGTTCAAGCATTAACCCTTCGTTTAATAAGACTTTGGAGTGAGAAGAATTTGATATACTGAGGGAACTATATTGCTGAAGAGTGATCGGGATAATAAGAAAGTTATTATAATTAGAGAATTCAAATATAAAGAAAGAAACTGTTTAGCCTGTGAGGTTAGAACAGTAAATTAATGACCTACAAAGTGAAGCGAGGTTGACGAGGGGACACAGTCAATACTTGATCTGGTATTTGCCATAACATAAACTATGTAAACCCATTTGGTTAGATCGAACATTCCAGGGAGAAATAACATATTCTGTTACATATGATACACAAACAGGAACGACTAGATTACAATAAAGTCCGTCTTCAGTGAGGTTACTTCACGCTGTAGAGGGGCTCTTGACCCAAGGAATTTTACCTGATCTCCCTGAGATCGAATCTGATTGCTTTCTTATTTCTCCAGGTGCTGTATGATCCTTGCGGGTTTAGCGCTCCTCCATGAGTGCAATAATAAAAAAAACAGCAGTAGGTAAAGCGAGGAAGCAAGTATTTGTAAGAGAGACTTGCTCAAACATCTCGCCCTGGATATCACTGGTAGCCCAGCTAATTTTTCTGAACAGCGCCACTGTAGTAAAAGCATTCACGAGTTTTACATAGGTCTTAGACAGAAAAGGGGGTGTAAAATATTTATTTAACTTTAATGCCTCGCATGGGCCCATAAACCTAGTTTTTTTGTTAGGTCGTAAGAGGGATGGTAAGAATAAGGGGGGGGCGGGAAGGATTGAGAGAGGATAGTGCAGTGGGGAAAATTGTGGGTAGACAGGAAGAAAAAGGTAAGACGGTGTGAGTAGAAAGGAAGAGAGAGGTAAGAAACGTGGGTACACACTGACAGAGAGAGAGAGAGAGAGAGAGAGAGAGAGAGAGAGATTAATTACATCGCCTGACTACTCTGAGTAATGATTTTTGTCACAGTGACAAGCCTACTTCCTTTCCTTTCAGTTTCCTCCTGTCTCTTACTCTCAGCTCTGCAACACCTGCTTCCAGGTGTTGCAAAGCTGTGACACTGCAGAACAAGCAATTACTGGGACAACAACGTTTCTGTGTAGAGTGTCAAGTCGTATAAGTTGATAAGAGCTCTACACGGCAAAATGTTGTCCCATTGAAAGCTAGTTCAGCCATGTGATAAAGAACCGGTGAATGGGTTCTTGATCCAAGGAACTAGATCCACCCTTCCCTAACTCGTATCAAACCTGATTACCACCCCTTTCCCTGATGTTGCATGACCTTCATGGATTTGGCTCTTCCCCATGAATATAATGGAATATAAGAATTTGGAGTAAAAAAAAAATGGCCCATTACGTAGAAGGAAAGCCTCATCTATATTAATATTTAAGCAATACAAGCAGAGAAAGCCTAGCATGTCATTACTTTAAGACATCCTAGCAACGAGGAAAACCTAGTTCATGTCATTCCATAAATCAAAGAAGCAGCTGAAGTCGTGTTCGTGTCCTTTCTTAAGCCATGTCGAATAAATAAGCAAGAACTCACGGTGAAATTTGTCTGTCAAGCATAATGACACCAGATTGTAGGTTCACTGGTAGTGATTTTTTTTTTATTCGCCGGTACTCTCCCGGCCCGGGTCTTTTCCAAGTAGTGGTGACCCGGCCTTGGCTCCCTATCTGGGGAGTGTCTCGAGACGTAAGTCTCCCATGGGAGGAGATACAAATACCCCCTCATCTTTGGGACCAACTGTCCCTAGGCCTAGTCACATTCCCCGCCCTCACCGGGCTCGTAGGGAGAAGCTAGGCCTCTGGTCTGCATCTGCCCCGCCCCAAAGGGGCACCGGTAGTGATTACGATGAAGGTCACTTGTAAGATTTATGGCTGTTGTTGTTTTTATTATTATTATTATTATTATTATTATTATTATTATTATTATTATTATTATTATTATTATTATTATTATTATTATTATTAGCGCGTTTAGAATGAGAGATGATTAGATTTTGACTCATGAAGGGAAATGTAGCATCAATTCCTTGGAACATGAACGTTTCAGATGATACTCAAACATTGTTTACAATGTAGAGAAGAGACATGAGAACGTGATGCACCTGCAGTGATGGGGGTCATAGTGTCTCTCAGTAAGGTCTTTGATGGTATACGTGTGATGGGCACACATGTAAGTATTGTACATGATGTAGGTTTTACCTAGGGTAATCACAGTAAATTCTAACATTGATCTATATCCATCGGAGCCCTTGTTTTAAACCCAGCAGTTTTGTATTTACGAAATTCTGTTAACGGGTTAAAGGCGTTATCCTGTCTCTTGCTTATTCAGAACCCAGCACTAAAATATTCCATTATCCCTTCAGAGTTCATCCCTATCTAAGGTATACTACCAGTTACGTACCTGCTTATTGCTGCGTTGTCTTTAAGCTGATCTAAGTTGGTCTGTTGACTTTAAGTCAGTCTGCTGTCCTTAAGTTGCGCTGTTGTCTTTATGTTGATCTGTTTTGATCTGTTTTCTTCAATTTCATCTGATATCTTTAAGATGCTCTGTTGTTTAGGCTAATCTATTTTCTTTAAAGTTGTTGTCATCTATGTTGCTCGGCTGTCTAGAAGTTTATCTGTTTATTTAAGTTGGCTTGTTGTCCTAAAGCTGACTATTTTTTATTTTTATTTTATTTAAATACACTTCATAACAAGAATATGAAACCCTGTGACCAAGGCCGAAATACATATAAAACATAAAACGTACAATATTTGCCTATCACAACCCTGACATAAGGCATAGACACAAAGGATAAACATTACACTCACGATAAACATCGCATATGAACAACTGAACATTAACTATAATAGGGAAAATAACCTATACCATCAACACAATACAATAAAAATGCATTCTCCTACCTAAACACGCACAATGCACAGCATATTATTTATATGTTATTAGAACCCGCACATACATACGGGGCCAGGAGCTGAGTCTCGACCCCTGCAACCACAATTAGATGAGTACATGTATAGGTACACAAAGAAAAGATACAATGTATGTGGTAATTTATCTTATCTTAGCCTGACACTACACTATGTCATGAAGAAAAGACACCATGCATAACACAAAGCTTACATAATAAGCAACCCACAAACAAATACACCAGCAACTAGTATAGTGGGTGCAGTATGCAACAGTATAGACACTATGCCTCCTACCCCCACTAACCCCCCCCCCCATGGAAAGGCAAGCCAACTGCCTCATAATTTGCATAAGAACACACAGTAATTAACCATAGACCTGCATGTTTGCACCGAATGTCTTCAGTACGAAGGTGTACAGCCACTAACACTGACATTACATGTATACCCATTATACACACATCTTACAGAACAAAGCATACTTTTACAAAAAGAAAATGTAATTTGACAAACATAGCGGCAACAAAACCAATCCAAGTACAATATGTCCGTGCTATGTACCAGTGAACGAAACCATGCTGTAATGTGACAAGATGTACTTCGACAAGATTCACCTCACAAGAGGGGCATCTCCTCGCCATACACATATTTACACACACATACACATATGCACACATACATATATATATATACATACATACATACATATATATATATATATATATATATATATATATATATATATATATATATATATATATATATATATATATATATATATATATATATCATATGCACTCACACATTCGCATACATATACACACATACACATATATACAATTGTATATATCACATTGCCTATGAGAAAAGCATCTCACACGCATACAAGTTTTCCCTGTTTTATTAAACATCTCACACAGTTTACATGAGTCCTTACACATGGTTACCTAATTCACGAATATACAGTAAAGAACATAATCTCTCATACCCCGTCCCCAGAATAAACAATAACCACATTAAATACACACACTTCAAACTGTAGTGCTGTATAGTCCTTGTGGCTTAGCGCTTCTTTTTTATTATAATAATTCAAACTGTAGCAGGACCCATATCCCATCCCCAATACCCTAACAGCCTACACACCATGATACACCATGTCTCTGTGTTTCACATATAATAGGTTTGTCCATACACACACACACACACACACACACACCAACCCCCCCCCCCTTCCCAGGAGAGACCAGCCCACAGCATCCCCTGACCCTCCTCCCTCCCTCCCTTACATGCCCAATAGAACCCCCATCATCAAACTACGATAGCTTACAGGGAAATCCCACTCCCACCATGTCCCATAAAGAGCCCGATTTCGACACAGCCTACGATAAAAGGTCCCAGCCAACACCTTTCTACGCACCCCTCCCACTCCGCCTGACCCCTCATCGCTCAGGACACAAGCACAAAATCCACGATAGCTCGCTGCACAGGGACACCCACCCTTCCCACATCCAAACTCAATACCCACAAAACCGAAATCCCACCCCTTCACCCATCTAACTACCCTCCCCATCCATTCCCGTACGTCTCCCAACCGTTCACAGAAATATACTACATGAAAGGCCGTATCCTCTCCCCCACAAACTCCACACACACCTTCCCGAATCCTATGATACTCAGGATGCCATGGAGGAACTGGAACATAACCTCCTGCTACCGTGGCAGTATGCAGAGCCTACACAACCTACCCCAAATATCCCCCCATGCATACATTGGATACACTCCTTCCACTATCGCCACCTTCCTCTCCCCCACCACTTTCTCTATAACCCCCACCCACATGTGTTCTGCATCCCTAGCATACAAAAGCACCTGTAACATGTCCTCAAAGGTGCAAGTCCTTCCCTCCCCACCACCTCCTGACATCCTCATACAAAAGGTGCAGCCCACCACCTGTACACCCCCACTCGGAGGAACCCCCTCTTTACATATACACTCATGATCCTACCCTTCAAATTAATTAACCCCAGCCCGCCTCTGTGCACTGGGAGAGTAACAACCCCCTCCATAACCAATCACACCCCGACCCCCAAATAAACCAAAAGACTCTCTTCAACAATGCCCCAATATCTGACTGCAACAACGGATACATTGTAGCCACATGCCAAATTTTACTATACAGTGAAACGTTTACTACAATAACCCACTGATGAAGTGTTAAATGACCCGGCCGCAACCCGTCCAACCTTCTAATCACCCTTGCCATGACACTCCCTGAATTAACCATCCTGGCTTGCTGCACTTCCTGCATATGCTCAATCCCATAAATCTTGATCCGATCACAACACACCACCTCTCACAACCTTCCCCTCCCACCCTCCCCTCCCAATCCTCCAACCCTATAAACTTAGACTTCTCCACATTCACCCTCATGTTAGCAGCCTCTCCAAACAGGTCCACAATCCCCCCACCCCTCCTAAACCTTCCCCCTCAGGCACGAGAATCGTTGTGTTATCTACATAACCGACAATCCCTGGCACTCCTCGCCCTACCCACCCCTGCACCTCCCCCTCACACACACCTCCACTGCCCTATAAAATGGGTCCTGCAAACATGCAAAAAGTAATTGGAACAAAGGGCATCCCTGCTGCAGACCTCTTCCCATCAGGATCCGATCCCCACCCTCCCATTCACCTTCACCCAGACACCCACCCCATGGTACAAAGTCTGCACCCACCTCACAATCTCATCCCCAAATCCTTGCCTCCTCATTATCCACCATAATGCCTCCCTCTCAACACTATCATATGCTGCCCTCCAATCCAAGGCCAACACCCACCTCCCCCCACTCCTTGCACACTCTCCACAAACCCCCGAATCACCCCATGCCCCTCGTACATAGTCCTCCCCGGCATTCCATACTGTCCCACTGCAACTACCCTATCGATCACACACTTCAACCTGTTCCCTAATATTTTAGCGAATAACTTGTAATCCGCACACAGCAAAGAAATAACCCTATAGTCCCTCACCGTGCATGGACTGGCCACTTTCGGGACCAAGACTGCCACCTCCGTTGCCTGCAAAACTCCCAACTCACCCCTCTCCTTCATCTCATTCAACAGCTTCACCAAAAACCCCTTGAGTACTCCCCAATTCTGTAAATAGAACTCAGGCAGACCGTCGACCCCCGGGGCTTTGCCCCTACTCATACTTGATAATGCCTGCCACACCTCCCCTTCTTCAGTGTCCCCTCCCAGTGCCATATGATTCCCCTTACCCAGAACATTAGCCACCTGCCCTCCCAACCGCCCAATTGCCCCCTTATTCACACCGACACTCCTCAAATAAGTTCCGAACCATTCATCCACATAACGACCCATCCCTTCTGTCATACGAAGCACCTGCCCCTCACCATACCCTCTGACCTCCGCATGCATTAACAAACATTCCATCTCTGTGGCCACCTGACACTGCTGCTGCCCCCGCAGAACACATACCATTGGCCTGTCACCCCCACAACACTTCCTCTAACCCACCCTTCACCCATACTGCATCAACCCTCTCATTCTGCAATTCCCTGATGCATTGCTTCAGCCCCTCTATTTCCTCCTCAGGATAGCCTCCACCCCCAACCCCTCCCCTATAACAATCCCTCAACCTCCCCTCTAAATACTGAATAAGCTCAAAAGTCATTTGAGTTTCCCCCTTGCTGTTGCACATAATACTCCTGAATCCTCCCCTTTGCCACTCCATTCCACCATGCCAACAAATCCCCAACAGCCTCAGCCCCTGACCACAACTCCTTCCACATTCCCGCAAACCCCTCCCTTCCCTCTCCATCTGCAAGGAGCCTAATGTTCAATTTCCAAAAACTCCAATGCCTCCTTGGCAACCCATCCCACCCCAATTCCACGAAAACCGCCTGATGATCTGAATATGCTACCTCCACCACACACATCCTCTCTACCCTTGCAGTCCGCATTACTTACAGTTGGTCCAATCGAGCGGCACACCCTCCCCACACAAACATGTACTCCACCTTCCATGCTTCACCCTTAGCCACATCCCACAACCCCACCCCCCGCAAAAGATCCCCTAGCACAACAGAGCAAAACCCCGCCCCTCGAGGCCCCACATCTTTCCTGTGCACCACACAATTCCAGTCACCCCCCACAACTGCCACGGGGGGAAGCGACTGGAGGTGATACACCAATGCATCCCTCACAAAAGCATTCTTGACATGCCCATCCCCCTCTGCTGGCCCATAGACGCACACTAGCGCCACCCTCTCCCCCATCCACAGCCCATCCACTCGCACAACTCGCCCTTCCCCACCTCACTACGGTATACAACAAACGGGCTGGTCTCTCACAGAAGGATGGTGACCCCTCCTTTCAGTAGAGTTGAATTCGCTACAAACACCTGGAAACCATCCAATACCAACTCACACCCAGCTTTGTAATTGTGCTCTTGCACAAAAGCCACATCCACCCCAAACCTACAGAGAAAATCCAAGAACCACATACACCTCACTCTATTCTGCAACCCATTTACAGTCACTGAGACACACTTCAAGCTGGCCATACTTTGTGCCCCTTCGGCACTGACCCGCCACTAGACGCCTGGCAGCGTCTGCCACCACGCTCACTACCAGAAACCTGAGGACCTCCTGTGGCCGCCACCAGGCCCCTTGGCCCCCTTAGGGCCACCCCATGCCACATCTGCCCACACCTTCCTGCCAGGCCTCTGCGCCGGGGTGAGGACATCAGCAGAGTCCAACAGTGCCTCCGCCCATTTGCGTGACCCGCTCTCCACCTCTATAGCCACCTCCAGAGGGCCTTCGTTATGAACCACCACCTCCATGGTGAATACATCCACCCCAGTGGCCTGCCCCTCAACCAGCTCCACCACATCCTGTGACCTCATACAAGACACATTCCCGAGGGTCTCTCCAAGCCCCTCCTTGTCCGCCACACCAGGCGTTCCCAACAAACCCTGCAGCACTCTCTCCTCCATGGGTGTTCTGCCCTCCACACCCGGCATAGCCGGCAAACAGGAAGATTCCCCAGGTAGTCACACAAGACCCCTCAAGCAGCTCCTCCTGCTCCACTTCTTTGCTCCGCAATGATGTCTTTGGATGTGCACCTGATTCAGGCACTACTGTCACCTCCTGAATGGGCTCTGCCATGGGATGATGCCCCATGTCCTGCTTCCACTGTTGGCGACCACATTGCACTGCAATGTGGTCGTACGCTCTAAAGGAAGAGTGCGGCACTGCCCCGCATAAGAAACCATCACTTGCATACGAAAGTCACTCATCACTATGTATGATGGTATGGGGTGCTTCAAAGTCATCTTCAGCGAGAAGGTACCTTCAAGGAGGCCGGTATATGTGCCCTCCGTCCACTTCCCAATGGTCGCCACATGCACAGTTCCACATCTGCTGAAAACATCTCGCAAATCAGTCTCATTGGCCTCAAAAGGCATGTTATGCACCTTAACCCACGTGAAGTAACGAGACACATCAATGAGCCTCACTGTGACAGCTGGGTTAACACCCACACAACCATCTTGAAATTTGTCCACCAGCCGCTCGTAGGCACTTGCTGATCGGAGCTTAACAAAGACCCGATAGGCCCCATTAAGTGCTACTCCATAAAGTTCTTCATCAGCCACTCCATAGATATCCCTGATGATGGCCGGCAGGATAACAGAAGCTGTTTGGGCCGTCACAGCCCCACGCACCAGCTCTATAAAGACATTGTTAACCCTCCTCCTTCCTTGCTGCACCATGTTGAAACAATCACAGCTTGCTCCAACGGCCAGCAGAGGGCAGTCAAAGCGACGTCCGCTCACCACAGAGGTCGAATGACAAATGTAAAACTGACTGTTGTCTTGAAGTTAATCTGTTGTCTGAAAAAAGGAGGTGTGGAAGCCTGGCTGCGAGAACAGAACTATGCTGACGGAGGTACGAGCCTTCACGACTCTTCAGATCAAATCAAATCAACATTTTATTTCTCCACTAAATTTACATTGTGTGTTTACATTTCATAATTTGAGTGGTACAAAGAAAGCCACTATCATGCCAAGGCATTTCGGGTATAGAATGTCCCACAGGGGTTCAGCAAGCCTTAAAATTGTCAAAATTTGAAGAGGAAAACCCAGGTGGAAGTTAAAACAAAAAAAAAGTGGTACATACACAAACAGATATGCACCTCTGTATATATATACAGTGAGCGATATACACCCTGTCCATATACATCCACTTGCGATCACCTCTCGTGTCTGCAGTTACCGCTGGTCACCACAGTAGTTGAAAGCTGACTGAATGTTCAAGGCAAGAGAAAGTCCGCATACTTCTACAAATGTTAAGAGTTTTTCGCCGCCTCTAGAGAGGTATCTTGATGTTGGTGAGGGACCCTTGATTCAAGGAATTAAACCTTTTCCTCCTTCCCGGTGTCCCGTAGCTCGATCGCTAGCGCACTCAGCTCATACACTGAGGTCCAGAGTTCGAATCCCCGGTACAGCTGGAAAATATTAGGACGTTGTTTCCATAAGACACCTGCTGTCCCTGTTCATCTATCAGTATAAAATGGGTACCTGGGTGTTATTCGACTGGTGTGGGTCGCGTCCTGGGACAAAACTGGCCTAATTTGCCCGAAATGCTCTGCATAAAGCGACTTTCTATATAGTAGTATGTCACTGATGTCAGCTATGGTCTATATACCTTGTACATGTACTTGTAGAAATAAAGATATTATTATTCCTTAGGCTGAACTTGATTGTCGTCCGTTCCTCCCCAGGCGTTGTAAACGTCGTACTGCTGTTACTAAGAAAACGTTTCGCTCTGTGAAGTACTTTATCCAGCTATAATAAGGTTCTACACAGAACTATACGTTGTCCCAAAAAATTGTTCCTAGTGCTTTTTTTTTCACTTTTTTTGTGTCTATGTTTGCGTCGCACTGCCTTGTGCTGTTTTGCCTAACAAATTACCACAGAATTAGTGAACACTAGCCTAAACTATAATGAGATACTCTATACAAACATGTAAAGTTATTTGTTGGTTTAAAAAATGAAACATTTACTCTTGTTTCTGTTGTGGATCATTTCTTGTTGCAGTTTTCAGTTCCCACACTAGTAAATACTGTTTGCGCCTGCCTCACTTGTCGTATATATTATATATATATATATATATATATATATATATATATATATATATATATATATATATATATATATATATATATATATATATATATATATATATATATATATATATATATATATATATATATATATATATATATATATATATATATATATACGACATCATAGGCACTGTCAGGGTAGTAAGAGGGAAATGTCTCACCTATGTGCAGGTGAGCGGTGTATCGGCAGTGCAGGATGGGAGTTGACTGAGAGCAAACAGGTGGGGACCGTAAGAGAGGAGACCTTGTATGTGGGGATTACCAGAGGGACCCAGGAGGTGGAGGACCCGCCAGAGGGACCCAAGAGGTGGAAGCCCCGCCAAAAGGACCCAGGAGGTGGAGGCCCCACCAGAGGGTCCCAAGAGGTGGAGGCCCCACCAGACGGACCCAGGGAGTGGTGGTCCCGTCAGAGGGACCTAGGAGGTAGAGCCCCCGCCAAAGGGACCCAGGTGGTGGCCCCGCCAGAGGGGCTCAAGAGAGGGAAGCCCCGCCAGAGGGACCCAGAAGGTAGAGGTACCGCTAGAGGGACCAGGAGGTGGTGGCCCCCGCCGGAGGGGCCCTGGAGGTGAAGGGCCCCGGCAGTACCCTCCCCTCCTCCTTCCATGTCATTGTTGACCTTCATCATTGTCAGTCATAGCTCATCCTCCACCACTGTCACTCCCCTTCCACTGCCATTGCTCACTTCCACCACTGTCAGTCATGGCTCATCCTCCACCAGTGTCAGTCATGACTCATCCTCCGCCACTGTCAGTCATGGCTCATCCTCCATCACTACCACACACCTGCCTTCCTCCGCAAAGTTGGCAGCTTGTTGTAGTGACATTTATAGTGACCTCATAGAAATCACAGAAAAAAATGAAAGATCAGCTGAAAGAGAAGTGACATTGCTTGTAAAGAACAACTGAAGTTTCGAGGAAATGAGAAGGATGAGCAGCAACGAAGACAATAACCACACTGGGAACCCAAGGTAGTAACCTATAATCCTCCAGTTAATAGCACCAGACCAAGACGAAGTACTCGGACAAGTACAGGTACGTAGAAGGCAACAGGGTCATGGCAAATACTATAGAAGAAGCGGCAACTTGAGCCCTCGAGGCAAAATGCAAAACTGCTGATCATGGAAGACTTCACGGGTAAATTGACTGTGAGAAATGGAACCTACATGAGAAACCTTCTAGTGGATAGCCAGATTGATGGAGGAGAAGCTGGAAAACTACAAGAGAGAGAGAGAGAGAGAGAGAGAGAGAGAGAGACAGACAGACAGACAGACAGACAGACAGACAGACAGACAGACAGACAGACAGACAGACAGACAGACAGACAGAGGGAGCAGGTAATGAGCCAGGAAGGCTAGACCTGGTCTTCACATTCGAGACATTAAATAGCTGAGAGACAGAATATGAATTCCCACCAGGAAAGATTGATCACGCTGTCCTATTCTTGGGCTGCCTTGTTTAAATGAACCAGGCAGTGGCGCAGCCACGAGGGAAGTGGGGTTAAAGTTTCACTAGAGGAAAATACTTCTTTTTTTTCAATTAATAGTTAATTTCCACTGTATCATATTCACCAGTGATCATGTTTATTTTTAAGACGATTCCTTTGATTTATTCAA
>NC_069415.1:4980189-5005189 GCF_026875155.1 Cherax quadricarinatus
CATGCTCCCTCTCCATAGGATGGAAAAGGCTCGTGATAGGGGCTTCTTGCAGTTCTTGATGAACACAGAGTTCCATGAGTCTGGCCCTGGGGCAGAGTGCATGGGCATGTCATTTATCGCCTGTTCGAAGTCATTTGGCGTCAGTATAACATCAGATAGGGTTGTGTTTACCAAATTCTGTGGCTCTCTCATAAAAAAATTAATTTAGATCTTCGACTCTCAGTCTGGTTAGCGGCTTGCTAAAAACTGAGTCATATTGGGACTTGAGTAGCTCACTCATTTCCTTGCTGTCATCTGTGTAGGACCCATCTTGTTTAAGTAGGGGCCAAATACTGGATGTTGTTCTCGACTTTGATTTGGCATAAGAAAAGAAATACTTTGGGTTTCTTTCGATTTCATTTATGGCTTTTAGTTCTCCCCGCGATTTCTGACTCCTATAAGATTCCTTTAGCTTTAGTTTGATGTTTGCTATTTCTCTGACCATAGTTCCTTTGTAAGGGGATAAAAGAGAGTGCAAAAATTATAGGGGAATAAGTCTCTTGAGTATACCTAGTAAAGTGTATGGTAGAGTTATTACTGAAAGAAGAGTAAGACGGAGAGTAGGATAGCAGATGGACAAGAAGGCTTTAGGAAAGGTAGGGGGTGTGTAGACGAAGTGTTTACAGTGAAACATATAGGTGAACAGTATTTAGATAAGGGTAAAGAGGTTTTTATGGCATTTATGGATTTGGAAAAGGCGTATGACAGGATGGATAGGGATGGCAATGTGGCAGATGTTGCAGGTGTATGGTATAGGAGGTAGGTTACTGAAAGCAGTGAAGAGTTTTTACGAGGATAGTGAGGCTCAGGTTAGAGTATGTAGGAGAGAGGGAGATTATTTCCAAGTAAAAGTAGGCCTTACACAAGGATGTGTGATGTCACCATGGTTGTTCAGTATATTTATAGATGGGGTTGTAAGAGAAGTGAATGCGAGGGTCTTGGAAAGAGGTGTGGAGGTGTGGAGTTAAAAGATAAAGAATCAAACACAAAGTGGGAATTGTCACAGTTGCTCTTTGCTGGTAATACTGTGCTTTTGGGAGATTCTGAAGAGAAGTTGCAAATGTTGGTGGATGAATTTGGTAGGGTATGTAAGAGAAGAAAATTAAAAGTGAATATAGGAAAAAGTAAGGGTATGAGGATTAAAAAAAAAAGATTAGGTGACGAAAGATTGGATATCAGATTGGAGGGAGAGAGTATGGAGGAGGTGAATGCTTTCAGATATTTAGGAGTGGACGTGTCAGCAGATAGGTCTATGAAGGATGAGGTGAATCATAGAATTGATGAGGGGGAAAAGGGTGAGTGGTGCACTTAGGAGTCTGTGGAGACAAAGAACTTTGTCCGTGGAAGCAAAGAGGGGAATGTATGAGAATATAGTTGTACCAATACTCTTGTATGAGTGTGAAGCATGAGTGATGAATGTTGCAACGAGGAGAAGGCTGGAGGCAGTATAGATGTCATATCTTAGGGCAATGTGTGGTGTGAATATAATGTAGAGAATTCGTAGTTTGGAAATTAGGAGAAGGTGCGGGATTGCCAAAACTATTATCCAGAGGGCTGAGGAGGGGTTGTTGAGGTGGTTCGGACATGCAGAGACAATGGAACAAAACAGAATGACTTCGAGAGTGTATAAATCTGTAGTGGAGGGAAGGCGGGGTAGGGGTCGGCCTAGAAAGGGTTGGAGGGAGGGGGTAAAGGAGGTTTTGTGTGCGAGGGGTTTGGACTTCCAGCAAACGTGCGTGAGCGTGTTTGATAGGAGTGAATGGAGACAAATGGTTTTTAATACTTAACGTGCTGTTGGAGTGTGAGCAAAGTAACATTTATGAAGGGATTCAGGGAAACCGGCAGGCCGGACTTGAGTCCTGGAGATGGGAAGTACAGTGTCTACACTCTGCAGGAGGGGTGTTAATGTTGCAGTTTTATAACTGTAGTGTTAAAGCACCCTTCTGGCAAGACAGTGATGGAGTGAATGGTGATGAAAGTTTTTCTTTTTCGGGCCACCCTGCCTTGGTGGGAATCGGCCGATGTGTTAATAAATAAATAAGTAATATATATAAATATATATATATATTTATATATTATATATGCCAAGGAGTCGAACCCATGCTGTTTTGGCCCGCCTCATGGTGAAAGAAAACGCATGACGCTTTAGACCACTAGACCACACAGCTAAGGATTGTTGTGTGGTCCACACACACACACACACACACACACCACACACACACACACACCACACACACACACACACACACACACACACACACACACACACACACACACACACACACATACACAGACCAAGAGAAAACAACAGGGTGATGGTGGACACACTGGCTGAGGCGGCAAGAAGAGCTCACTCGAGCAGAGCAAAGTTACTGGTAATGGGCGATTTCAACTACAGGGAGATCGACTGGGAAAACCTGGAGCCACATGGGGGTCCCGAAACATGGAGAGCCAAGATGATGGATGTGGTACCTGAAAACCTCATGCATCAACATGTCAGGGACACAACCAGAGAGAGAGGGGAGGATGAGCCAGCAAGACTGGATCTTGTGTTCACCCTGAGCAGTTCAGACATTGAGGACATCACTTACGAGAGGCCCCTTGGAGCTAGCGATCACGTGGTTCTGAGTTTTGATTATATAGTAGAGTTACAAGTGGAGAAGGTAACAGGAACTGAAGGGGACAGGCCAAACTATAAAAGGGGGGACTACACAGGTATGAGAAACTTCCTGCAGGAGGTTCAGTGGGACAGAGAAATGGTAGGAAAATCAGTAAACGAGATGATGGAATATGTGGCAACAAAGTGCAAGGAGGCAGAGGAAACGTTTGTTCCCAAGGGAAACAGAAATAATAGGAAGACCAAAACGAGTCCTTGGTTTACCGAAGTGTAGGGAGGCAAAAACTAAGTGCAACAGAGAATGGAAAAGGTACAGGAGGCATAGGACCAGGAAAAACAAGGAGATTAGTAGAAGAGCCAGAAACGAGTATGCACAGATAAGGAGGGAGCCCAGACGACAGTATGAAAACGACATAGCATCGAAAGTCAAATCTGACCCGAAACTGCTGTATAGCCACATTAGGAGGAAGACAACAGTCAAGGACCAGGTGATAAGGCTGAGGAAAGAAGGTGGAGAATTCACAAGAAACGATCAAGAGGTATGTGAAGAGCTCAACACGAGATTTAAGGAAGTATTTACAGTAGAGACAGGAAGGACTCTGGGGGGACAGACCAGATGGGGACACCAGCAAGGAATACACCAACAAGTGTTGGACGACATACATACAGATGAGGAGGAGGTGAAGAAACTGCTAAGGGACATCGATACCTCAAAGGCAATGGGACCGGACAACATCTCCGCGTGGGTCCTTAGAGAGGGAGTAGATATGTTGTGCGTGCCACTTACCACAATCTTCAACACGTCCCTGGAAACTGGGCAACTACCTGAGGTATGGAAGACGGCAAATGTAGTTCCCATTTTTAAAAAAGGAGACAGAAAAGAGTCACTAAACTATAGACCTGTGTCATTGACGTGTATAGTATGCAAAGTTATGGAGAAGATTATCAGGAGGAGAGTGGTGGAGCACCTGGAACGGAACAAGAGTATAATGCCAACCAGCACGGATTCATGGAAGGCAAATCCTGTGTCACAAACCTTCTGGAGTTTTATGATAAAACAACAGAAGTAAGACACGAGAGAGAGGGGTGGGTTGATTGCATCTTCTTGGACTGCAAGAAGGCCTTTGACACAGTTCCTCACAAGAGATTTAGTGCAGAAGCTAGAGCATCAGGCGCATATAACAGGAAGGGCACTGCAATGGATCAGAGAATACCTGACAGGGAGACAACAACGAGTCATGGTACGTAATGATGTATCACAGTGGGCACCTGTGACGAGCGGGGTCCCACAGGGGTCGGTCCTAGGACCAGTGCTATTTTTGGTATATGTGAACGACATGATGGAAGGGTTAGACTCAGAAGTGTCCCTGTTTGCAGATGATGTGAAGTTAATGAGGAGAATTAAATCAGATGAGGACCAGGCAGGACTTCAAAGAGACCTGGACAGACTGGACACCTGGTCCAGCAAATGGCTTCTCGAATTTAATCCTGCCAAATGCAAAGTCATGAAGATAGGGGAAGGGCACAGAAGACCACAGACAGAGTATAGGCTAGGTGGCCAAAGACTGCAAACCTCACTCAAGGAGAAAGATCTTGGGGTGAGTATAACACCGAGCATGTCTCCGGAAGCACACATCAATCAGATAACTGCTGTAGCATATGGGCGCCTGGCAAACCTGAGAACAGCATTCCGATACCTTAGTAAGGAATCGTTCAAGACACTGTACACCGTGTATGTCAGGCCCATACTGGAGTATGCAGCACCTGTTTGGAACCCGCACTTGATAAAGCACGTCAAGAAACTAGAGAAAGTACAAAGGTTTGCGACAAGGTTAGTTCCAGAGCTAAGGGGAATGTCCTATGAAGAAAGATTAAGGGAAATCGGCCTGACGACACTGGAGGACAGGAGGGTCAGGGAAGACATGATAACGACATATAAAATACTGCGTGGAATAGACAAGGTGGACAAAGGCAGGATGTTCCAGGGAGGGGACACAGAAACAAGAGGCCACAATTGGAAGTTGAAGACACAAATGAATCAGAGAGATATTAGGAAGTATTTCTTCAGTCATAGAGTTGTCAGGCAGTGGAATAGCCTAGAAAATGACGTAGTGGAGGCAGGAACCATACACAGTTTTAAGACGAGGTTTGATAAAGCTCATGGAGCGGGGAGAGAGAGGGCCCAGTAGCAACTGGTGAAGAGGCGGGGCCAGGAGCTAAGACTCGACCCCTGCAACTACAAATAGGTGAGTACAAATAGGTGAGTACACACACACACACACACACACACACAACACATTATATAATATATATATATATATATATATATATATATATATTGCATATATATATGTGTGTGTGTGTGTGTGTGTGTGTGTGTTTACCTGGAGTTTACCTGGAGAGAGTTTCGGGGGTCAACGCCCCCGCGGCCCGGTCTGTGACCAGGCTCCTGGTGGATCAGCGCCTGATCAACCAGGCTGTTGCTGCTGGCTGCACGCAAACCAACGTACAAGCCACAGCCCGGCTGATCAGGAACTGACTTTAGGTGCTTTGTCCAGTGCCAGCTTGAAGACTGCCAGGGGTCTGTTGGTAATCCCCCTTATGTGTGCTGGGAGGCAGTTGAACAGTCTCGGGCCCCTGACACTTATTGTATGGTCTCTTAACGTGCTAGTGACACCCCTGCTTTTCATTGGGGGGATGCTGCATCGTCTGCCAAGTCTTTTGCTTTCGTAGTGAGTGATTTTCGTGTGCAAGTTCGGTACTAGTCCCTCTAGGATTTTCCAGGTGTATATAATCATGTATCTCTCCCTCCTGCGTTCCAGGGAATACAGGTTTAGAAACCTCAAGCGCTCCCAGTAATTGAGGTGTTTTATCTCCGTTATGCGCGCCGTGAAACTTCTCTGTACATTTTCTAGGTCGGCAATTTCACCTGCCTTGAAAGGTGCTGTTAGAGTGCAGCAATATTCCAGCCTAGATAGAACAAGTGACCTGAAGAGTGTCATCATGGGCTTGGCCTCCCTAGTTTTGAAGGTTCTCATTATCCATCCTGTCATTTTTCTAGCAGATGCGATTGATACAATGTTATGGTCCTTGAAGGTGCGTGTGTGTGTGTGTGTGTGTGTGTGTGTATGTATGTATGTATGTGCTCACACACCATGTACGTATTCAGAAAATTACGGTTATGTTTCAGGGAAATTTTACAAGGTGAAGCACAATCTCATTTTGGCTCAATAAGCCAAAGATACCTGTATAAGACGAAGGACGTGAGGTTCAGCACTTGTGCTGAATAAACCTTGATAAAGTTCTACCTTAAAAAAGTTCTACCTTAATAAGAGCTTATTTCGCATATTGTCTTTATGCCAGCGCATGAGGGGATACCTGGAGGGTGTTCCGGGGGTCAACGCCCCCGCGACCCGGTCTATGATCAGGCCTAGCAGTGGATCAGGGCCTGATCAACCAGGCTGTTACTGCTGGTCGCACTCTAACGGGCGTACGAACCACAGTCCGGGGACGATTTGGAATTCCAGTAGTATTTGATTTGTCGTATGTTGTGTTTTACAAGCATGTAGTTCAGAATTAGGATGCAGAAATTAAAGTGAACCAACTCTTTTTGGCTGATGCCAAAGCTGTTAGCAAGCCGTAGGTCAGCACTTGTGCTGAAATAACCTTGATAAAGTTTCTTAAAGTTCACCTTAATAGGCTTATTTCGATATGTCTTTACAGCAGCAGAGTGTGATACCTGTGGGGTTGTCCCGGGTCAACGCCACGCGACCCGTCATTCAGCTGCTGATCGGCTGATCAACAGGTGTTACAGCTGGTCGACTCTAACGGGCGATCGAACCACAGCCGGGACAATTTGGAATTCATGTATTTGATTGTCGCTCTGTGTTTAGCCTGTTGCTAGCAATTAAGTGTACCAATGGGTTGTGAGCGACTGTTTGTCTAATCGATAATCTGGCAAAACTTGTTTTTGCGCAATTTTATGTCTGTTACCAGAGAGTGTTATATGATTGGCAGTGTCATGGCAACTGCAACGATGTCATTCATAGCTCAGAGCAGCATTCTCAGTTACATGAGGACCTGGATGTCCCCGCGGATAATTTAGCATGTTTCCTGCACTGCTACCCTGTTCGCTAATAAGTGTACCTGGTGTTATACTTTGTGGTTTATCCTGAGAAATTACACAATGTTGCCCAACAATGACCTATAATCAGGACTTACTATATATATTCATGATGTCCTAATGCCTGAAATCAGTGAATGTTCCCGTTCTCTGGATGGAATATCACTGGTTTTATTTTTTATTCCTATAATACAGTGTTACTACATTACCTATCGTACTTAATAACATTCTAATAGACTGACTAATCATTAATTTGCTCTGGGCAGTACAGGAAGTGTAACTTATTACGAATGAGTGTTCCTTTCTTATAATTCATTTATATTACATTATTTGTATGGTATAAGGAAATTAACATTAATAATAATAATAATAATAATAATTTACCGTTCTGCAGATATTTCTTTAACGGTTTTGCAGGGTAGCCGGTTACTAAACATAGGTGAGGGTGTCAGAGTCTCGCCCTTCTGGAACTTGGCGAGGGAAGGAGATCCACCTGATCTATTTGGAAAGTTCTGTTTTTTATTTCTATTTATAAAGGAACTCTTGTTCCTTTTTTTTCATTGCCCAGCTAGAGCAATATGTCTTCTCTGTGCGTTGAGAAGTGTCATTTGGTAACGCGTAAGCCTCTAGTAGCCCTTACAAACCCAACAAGATTATGGTTATGGTCTTGTGTGAGGTCACTTATATGGTCACTCGTGTGAGGTCATTCTGTGAAGTCGCGTGTGTGAGGTCACTCGTGTGCAGTTACGTGTATGAGGTCACTCGTGAGAGGTTACTCGTGTGAAGTCACGTGTATGAGATCACTCGTGTGGTCACGAGTGAGGTTACTCTTGAGGTCACACGTGTGGTCAGTCGTGCGAGGTCACTTGTATGAAGTCACATGTGTGAGGTTACTCGTGTGGTCACTTGTGTGAAGTTACTCGTGGGACATCACACGTGAGGTCACTCGTGAAACGTCACTTGTGAGGTCACTCATGGGCCGTCACTTAAGGTCACTCGTGGGACGTTACTAAAGATCACTTGTGGGACGTCACTTAGGGTCACTCGTGTGAGGTCACTTGTGTGAGGTCACTTGTGTGATGCCGTGACTGATGGGGTCAGTCTTGTGGTCCTCACACTGCTACTCATCATGGAGTCTAAGAGAGAGACTTACTATTTTCATGTTGATAATGTCACAGTTCATGGTAAGGGCCATTTGTGAAGGTCACAGTTCATGGTAAGGACCATCAGTGAAGGTCACAATTCAGGGTAAGGACCAGCGAAGGTCACTTAATGGTAAGGACCATCAGTGAAGGTCACAGTTCATGGTAAGGACCATCAGTGAAGGTCACAGTTCATGGTAAGGACCAGTGAAGGTCACAATTCTTGGTAAGGACCATCAGTGAAGGTCACAATTCAGGGTAAGGACCAGTGAAGGTCACAGTTCATGGTAAGGACCAGTGAAGGTCACAGTTCTTGGTAAGGTCTGCCAATGAAGGTCACAGTTCAGGGTAAGGACCAGTGAAGGTCACAGTTCATGGTAAGGACCATCAGTGAAGGTCAGTTCATGGTAAGGACGATCAGTGAAGGTCACAGTTCATGGTAAGGACTAATGAAGGTCACAGTTCATGGTAAGGACCATCAGTGAAAGTCATAGTTCATGGTAAGGACCATCAGTGAAGGTCACAGTTCATGGTAAGGACCATCTGAAGGTCACACTTCATGGTAAGGGCCATCAGAGAAGGTCACAGTTCATGGTAAGGACCAATGAAGGTCACAGTTCATGGTAAGGACCAGTGAAGGTCACAGTTCATGGAAAGGACCATCAGTGAAGGTCACTTCATGGTAAGGGCCATCAGTAAAGGTCACAGTTCATGGTAAGGACCAGTGAAGGTCAGTTCATGGTAAGGGCCATTTGTGAAGGTCACAGTTCATGGTAAGGACCATCAGTGAAGGTCACAGTTCAGGGTAAGGACCAGTGAAGGTCACTTCATGGTAAGGACCATCAGTGAAAGTTGCGGTTCATGGTAAGGACCATCGGTGAAGGTCACAGTTCATGGTAAGGACCAGTGAAGGTCACAGTTCTTGGTAAGGTCTGCCAGTGAAGGTCACAGTTCATAAGGACCAGTGAGGGTCACAGTTCATGGTAAGGACCAGTGAAGGTCACAGTTCATGGTAAGGACCATCATTGAAGGTCACAGTTCATGGTAAGAGTGAAGGTCACAGTTCATAGCAAGGAACAGTGAAGGTCACAGTTCATGGTAAGGACCAGTGAAGGTTACAGTTCATGGTAAGGACCATCAGTGAAGGTCACAGTTCATGGTAAGGTCCACCAGTGAAGGCCACAGTTCATGGTAAGGACCAGTGAAGGTTGCAGTTCATGGTAAGGACCATCACTGAAGGTCACAGTTCATGGTAAAGACCAGTGAAGGCTACAGTTCATGGTAAGGACCATCAGTGAAGGTCACAGTTCATGGTAAGGACCATCAGTATAGGTCACAGTTCATGGTAAGGACCAGTGAAGGTCACAGTTCATGGTAAGGACCATCAGTGTAGGTCACAGTTCATGGTAAGGCTCATCAATGAAGGTCACAGTCCAGGGTGAGGCTCATCAGTGAAATTCGCAGTACAGTAGATAATTTCGAAATGAAATACAGGAGTGAATTACTGACAGGACAGGTCAAGGGTGTCCTGGTAACTATACAGTTTTCTTGGCTAAATATTCATATTCATATTTATATTCGTATAGTTTATTTGGACATGATACATAGTTATACAATTGATTGTAGTAGTTGGGTGTACATGCCGAAAGCCCCTTGTATGCAGAGCATTATGGGCAGGCTTAAAATTAACTTAAAATTATCAAGCAATGAAAGATTCAGTGTTAGAAATTACAGTAAACAATTTGCAATATTAACCCTTAAACTGTCCAAGCAGATCTATGTTCACATGCATAGTGCTCCAAAAGTAGTTTTCCTATTTTTTTTTACTTATTTTCATATATAACAAAAAAAAAAAACATAGATCAAAGTTTTTTTACACGTTTTCAAATGTAAAAAAAAGAAAAAGAAGATCTACTTTTTTTACATACTTTCAAATGTTGAAAAAACGTAGATCTACGTTTGGACAGTTCAAGGGTTAAGTACAATTGAGTATTTGAAACTATGAAATTTAAACATATCGATACTGAAGCATTATAGTTGTACAAATTTGTCACATTACAATGTATAACAAAAGATGATCAATTTGCTACATGTAATAAAGTTGGTAGAATTACCGACAATATGAAAAGTAAAAGGACACAAGTGCAACTAATGTGACATTTTTATTGTGGCAATGTTTCGCTCTCCAAGAGCTTTGTAACGGCTTGACAAAGCTCCTGGAGAGCAAAACGTTGCCACAATAAAAATGTCACATTAGTTGCACTTGTGTCCTTTTACTCTTCAATTTGCTATATGTTGTCTTGAAGTTTTAAGATTTAAGTAATTGGGAGAATTATTGGTAATGTTAAATACAGTGGACCCCCGGTTAACGATATTTTTTCAATCCAGAAGTATGTTCAGGTGCCAGTACTGACCGAATTTGTTCCCATAAGGAATATTGTGAAGTAGATTAGTCCATTTCAGACCCCCAAACATACACGTACAAACACACTTACATAAATACACTTACATAATTGGTCGCATTTGGAGGTGATCGTTATGCGGGGGTCCACTGTATTGAGTGTTGATTATTTCAAGTCTCTTACACAAGGAATTAGAGCTAACCCCTCTTCTTCCTTGAATCAGACCTGATTGCTTCATTGCCCTGGTACTGTATAACCCTTGTAGGTATAGTGCTTTCCCATGAATAATAATAATAATAATAGTAATTTAATCAGTAATTTAAACTCAGCCAAATCACTTATGTTAGTGTTAATTTTTATACATTAATTTGTATTTCCATATACATGTATTATTTGAGGCATGTTTTTATTGCCTTTATTTTTTTAAGTAACAGCTGGGATACCAGATGGATTTAGTAAGTTTATTCAGGTACAGGTACACAAATACAGTTATATAAATTATCATACATAGTAGCATATGTGTAGATTACCTAGGATAACCCCCCAAAAAAGTCAAAGTGACTTCATAAAAGTTATAAGAGTATCCTGGTTTATGCTTTTTTAGCAAACTACAATAGGGCTTCTTGGCATCCTTGCTTCATCACTGTCACTGTAGGGATGAGTTACTCTTGCACTTGTGTTTTGGTCACATCTCATAGAGGAACTGGTAGGCTGTGCCGATAGTCCACATTTGCCTTGGTCATTAGAAATCCTGTGTCTTCATTTATGACCTTCAGTGCCCAGTCTTGCTTGATTTGTCCACCTTCCTCTTTGATAGTCCCATATTTGTTGCAGATTCTCTGAAATTTTAGCTGAAAAAATATTTACTACACCAACTGGACATCAACTAAATCTTTCAGTGGGCTGCAGAAAACAATATGAAGTTCAACGATGAGAAATTTCAATTACTCAGATATGGTAAACACAAGGAAATTAAATCTTCATCAGAGTACAAAACAAATTCTGGCCACAAAATAGAGCGAAACACCAACGTCAAAGACCTGGGAGTGATCATGTCGGAGGATCTCACCTTCAAGAACCATAACATTGTATCAATCGCATCTGCTAGAAAAATGACAGTATGGATAATGAGAACCTTCAGAACTAGGGAGGCCAAGCCCATGATGACACTCTTCAGGTCACTTATTCTATCTAGGCTGGAATATTGCTGCACACTAACAGCACCTTTCAAGGCAGGTGAAATTGCTGACCTAGAAAATGTACAGAGAACCTTCACGGCGCACATAACGGAGATAAAACACCTCAATTACTGGGAGCGCTTGAGGTTCCTAAACCTGTATTCCCTGGAACGCAGGCGGGAGAGATACATGATTATATACACCTGGAAAATCCTAGAGGGACTAGTACCGAACTTGCACACGAAGATCACTCACTACAAAAGCAAAAGACTTGGCAGACGATGCAACATCCCCCCAATGAAAAGCAGGGGTGTCACTAGCACGTTAAGAGACCATACAATAAGTGTCAGGGGCCTGAGACTGTTCAACTGCCTCCCAGCATACATAAGGGGGATTACCAACAGATCCCTGGCAGTCTTCAAGCAGGCACTGGACAAGCACCTAAAGTCGGTTCCTGACCAGCCGGGCTGTGGCTTGTACGTTGGTTTGCGTGCAGCCAGCAGTAACAGCCTGGTTGATCAGGCTCTGATCCACCATGAGGCCTGGTCACAGACCGGGCCGCGGGGGCGTTGACCCCCGGAACTCTCTCCAGGTAAACTCTCCAGGTAAACTGTGACTTTCATTTTTGGCTCATGCCATTTTCATTTTTCCTCTACAAATCACCCTTGCTGTGCAGCACTTAATAATTCATGTGAGTTTAGTGCTTTCCCTGATTATAAAAATGTTATATTTAGAAGTTAAATTATTAAAAACATGATAATCTACATTAGAAATGAATGAAATAGAGGCTGTTTTTAAATACGGTACATAATTTAAACAGACTTGCATAGCTGTTAGGATAGTAACATACATAATGTTTAATTACACCATAATATTGTTGTATAAAATGAAATTATAACTATGTTTTCAGACTTGTATGACTGGGCTCATGGAAGCCAGGACTCAGTTGAGGTGGTTGTCTCACACAAAATGGGCAGTTGGCAGAACAGCGTATCAAAATCACCAAGACGCAGAGCAACCCTTAGGTCAGCTGAAGATGTTTGGAGAGATGAGGTGTAAACTGCTGTGACCAATAGTGGTGATTCAGAATACTGTAACCTGTATTTTGAGTCACCACTATAGTTTCGTTCCTTAATTTTTAAAGGGTGACATTTGTTGTACATATGCAGTACCACATGCAGTTTTATACTTTATACTATACTACATTTTTATTTTATACTTATTTTTTATTTTATTCTTATTTTTATTTTATACTTTTTATTTTTATATTGTTTATTGAGCCAGACTAGCTGTTAAGTTCTACTAGTGGAAATAGTGTAAATGGCTGAGAAGACAGATTTCTGAGAGGTGCACACTTTTTATGGCACACCAATTGCTTTAGAAGCCATTGTTAATTGCACTTTACCTAATGTGTTAATAAAGTCACACAAAGTGCTCTAAATCCAGGGAAAATTAGAGACTGAATGATGAGTGTATGCATGAGTGAGCACAACCAATAAACTGGCACAGGTAATCTCAGGGTACAGTGAACATAGACAGGTCTTGAAAATAGCTACTTTGGCCCATACCGGACAAATGTTGGAGTTAGTGAACTTGACTTGATACTTCAGAAGACAACCTGACATTATCACTGCAGACAAGAAGCAGAATTATGGACTTTTGTCCATTTTGTCTGATAATTAGTGTTTGTCCAACCTATTTTTTTTTTGCTAAAGATTGTCAGAATCCATGTAGGTGTGGTCCATTAATGAGAGGCTTAACTGTATTGTGGCTTGAGTAATTTGTAAATAACCTGCACTTAGGGGAGGAAACTTATGATCTGTCCTGAACTGTTGTCCAGGATGGACCAAAACAGTGTCACAATTTTCCTTTCCTGAATAAGGGTTATTTGTGAATTTTTAGATTACTGGTAGAGACAGAAGGTGAAATATGTATTAAACTAATATACGTATTATAGTTGGATTTAAAAACATAGCATGTTACCATTTTCTCAGCTTGAAGTATTAACGGCATTGATATTGTGGATCCTAAATCAAAACAGAATTCAGTTTTTCTGGAGTAAGCAATTTGACCTTAGAAGTGAATTATTTATTAATAGGGGTCTTTTATATTTACAAAATATATGAATGTTAAAAAAAATATTTTTTAATTTTATATTTGTTTTCTTACAGAACTGGCTGTCTGGTGAAAGTAAATGAACAAGAAGTGGCACTTTTCCGTTTTGGTAATGTTGTTTATGCCATATCTGAACACTGCCCCCATTCAGGTTGGTACTAGGTATTTACTGAAGAATTTAACTCTACAGGCGAATAAAATTAGTCTTCATATATGTTGCCTTCTGTTCTCAGCACGTTGTTCGGTCTATGTTCCCCTTAAATATTTTCTTCCATATTGAATGTTGAATATCACAAAGGCTATCTCTGATGTTCACTACAACTGGGAAATCTTTGCTATTTCCCTTCAAGTGGGTTAATGCTTCTTTTGGAATATACGGCAATAAAGAGAATAAGCTTGTTCAGTATACCAGGTAAAATGTATCTTTATTATAACTAAGTAACTCCTGTATCTTCACCATCTCTGTTCAGTCACTCCACAAACCTGATATATATGTATATATAGATAAAATAAAATATACCCCCTCCACACAACTCACACATACGATAAAGCTCTTGGAGAAGGGACAAGAGCCTCATCGTGTGTGTGTGTGTAGAGGGGATATATTTTATTTTATTTATCATATGTATTTTTTTTTTTTTTACTTAAAGGGGGACCCCTACACATAGGAGACATAGAGAGCCTTCCTGACCAGTCACTTTGTGTCAGGTGTCCATATCATGGTTGGAAATTTAACCTCGTGACAGGTAAAGTGGATTAAATTTTAGTCATTCACTGAACAGTTGTTATTCACACTGTAATACTCTATTCATTGGCAGAATATGAATAGAATATGTTTTACATATTTAGTGAAGGGATTCAGGGAAACCGGTTATTTTCATATAGGCGGACTTGAGTCCTGGAAATGGGAAGTACAATGCCTGCACTTTAAAGGAGGGGTTTGGGATATTGGCAGTTTGGAGGGATATGTTGTGTATCTTTATATGTGTATGCTTCTAGACTGTTGTATTCTGAGCACCTCTGCAAAAACAGTGATAATGTGCGAGTGTGGTGAAAGTGTTGAATGATGATGAAAGTATTTTCTTTTTGGGGATTTTCTTTCTTTTTTGGGTCACCCTGCCTCGGTGGGAGACGGCCGACTTGTTGAAAAAAAAAAAAAAAAAAAAAAAAAGTTTTACATAATATACAATGGAACTCCATATAGCCAAACTTCAGATTTGTAAAAAAATTCGTAAGTTTACTAAGCTGTTTCAAAATTCCCCTCAAAATAAATAAAATTTCAAATGGATCAGAAAGATTTACCAAAATCATTCCAATGAAAGTCAGCAGATATTGTTTGCTTTTGTTCTGCTATGCCAGAATCATTGTTGTTGACCATTTGGACATTATTGTGCCTCTTTTTTGTGAAGTTTAAGATATTCTTTACCATATACTCTTGGAATTGGTTCTGTACATGATATTGCAATGCTCCTAGAAAAGTATTTAACAATACAGTACCTTCAGTATAGGTACTGCTACAGTATGCTGTACATATTTAAAAATAACTTTATAATCCCTTCATTTTAGGCATAATAAATGAATCATTATTAACTTTAGTGTACCTTATAGTGTCTAATGTTCTAGATTCTATCATTTGTTCAGTATGACTTGAGCATGTAAATATAAGTTGTTCATTCATTACCATTGAATATGTTCTAAACATAAGGCTGAATTTAAATAATTTAAAGTTACCTTATTCAGTCTGTATTAACCCTTTCAGGGTCCGTCCCGTAGATCTACGGCTTTACGTTCAGGGTCCAAACCGTAGATCTACGTCATGAGCTCAGCTCACTCTGATAAACTGTGAGTGGTACATTTGGGCCTAGATATGAGAGAATACATCTATGTGGTATGTGTGCACCACATAAAACAGATCCTGCAGCACGCTGTGTATAATGAGAGAAAAAACTGAAATCATGATTTTTCGATTAAAACAGCGACTTTGCAGTGTTTTTTCGTATGTTTTTTATAGTTGTATTTGTGATTTCTTGGTCTCATTTGATAGAATGGAAGACATATTACAGAAATAGAGATGATTTTGATTGGTTTTAGCACTGGAAATGGCTTGAAACTGAGCTCAAAGTAGCGGAAATGTTAAAGTTTTGCCGATATTCAAGAGTAAACAAACGACCTCACACATCTAATACACGTCAGCTGGTGGGTCTAATATACATTCACAAATATGGTGATGATATTTATACAATTATTACAGTATTGCATAACAGTAAATCTTCTATTTTTTGGTGTGAATAAAAAATTGTGAATAAAAAATCAAAATGGAATTTATTTGTAAAGCCTCAAAATGTAACTAATGAACAGAGGAAATGTTAGTTTAGTTCCAGGAATACCTACATTGTTTATTCTGGAGCCTATTTTGAAATTGGAATATTTTGAACTTTGTGTTAAATTGGCCAAATTAACAATTTCTGATCACTTTATTTTGTAGTTGAAACAGTTGACTTGGCGATTTCTTGTGCTCAATCGATAGAATAGAAGTAATACTAGTGAAATAGCTAAGAATTTGGTTGATTGGAATAATGTAATTGGCCTAAAATGGGAGTCAAAGTCGGCAAAATCGCCGATTCGTAAATATCGCTGACACATCAAAATTCGCGAGAGCATAATTTCGTCAATTTTCCACCAAATTTCGTACTTTTTGTTTTATTACCTTCACAAAAAGATTCTCTACGATTTCACAAGAAAAAATAACAATTTTTTTTTTTTGAAAATTCTTGGACACTGGGGCACCACTTCAGATTTGGGCCTTGGACCCTGAAAGGGTTAATACTGTTGACTCAAAATGCTGCCATTATCTGTCTTGCTAGTTCACTGGAAAAGCAGGTGTGATTCATATTTTTACCCTTTCTAGCTTTGTAGAACTTCAAAAATCTCAGTTTAAAAAGCGAAAGAACCTTTACTTATTTGTTTACCTATTGGTAGTTACAGAAGTAGTTATGCTTGAGGTGTCCCATCTTAAATGGTTAATTGCATATAATTTGCTTTCAAGTTTCCAGTGGTTTTAGCACACACTACTTAGTCCGACAGTCTTGTGTGTTTGCTAAGAAGCATTTTCTAGTATCACTGTTTCACATCATTAAACAATTGTTAATTTGTTCTTGGTGCTGGTCATAAGAAATTTTTCATGATTTTATATGCAGTTAACTAGCAGGGGTATGTTAACGTTGATGTTTTTCAGTCTTTCTTTATTACTTATATTTCTTTGGCTACAGCATAGCTTCCAATGCTATCTTTATAGATTTTTTTTTTAAGCATGCATAACAGAATTGTTTCTACTAAGTGGAGTACTGTACAGTATACAAAAAGGGTGACTGACACTTTTAATTCTTCACTCACAAATAGCCATTTGTTGTGTAGGGCAACCCTATGAAAAGTAAAAGGTATCACAAGTAAGCACTTTATTTATATATAGTTTTTTTTTGTGTGTTCACATGCATGTATGTGCTCACCTATTCTTTCCTGTTTGTGGTTGCAGAGGTCGATTCTCAGATCTTGGCCCTGCCTCTTCAGATTCACTTCCTCTGTTGAACCTGCTCTTAAAACTATTTATGTAGTGTGCCTCCACCACTTCCTCATCAGATCATTTCCAATTCTTGACCATTCTGAGGCTGAAGAAATGCTTCCTAACATCCTTGTGGCTCATCTATGACCAGCTTCCAGCAGTGTCCCCAAATTCTTGTTTCTTACTTCTCAAAGACCCTTGTGGATTTAGTGCTTAGTTATAATTATAATAATCACCTCTCAAACAGCCTGTCCCCTTCTACCTCATCAATTCCCGAGTATTGTGTATGTTAGCGTTGTCTCCCCTAGTCCTGTCCTTGAAAGACCATTTGCTCTTACCAGTTCCGTTTTCAGATTGCTGAAATACATGGTTAACATGAAACATGATCTTTTTAAGAGAAACAGACTAAAGTCCTTTCACTTAGGTTATGTTAATGGTTCTACTGCTTATTACCCCTCAGGGAAGGTTCCTTGATGTTGGTGAGGGGCTCTTGATTTAGGGAATTGGATCTGTACTCCAGTTCCCCGAATTAAGCCTGAATGCCTTCCACATTCCCCCCCAGGCGCTGTATAATCCTACGGGTTTAGCGCTTCCCCTTTATTATAATAATAATAATAATACTGCTTATTAACCATATAGTTCAGTCTCAGACTAAGTATCCTCAGTTGGAAAGGAAACTCCTGTAAAAGTAAATTTAAGTGTACGTATATTGAATGTGTGAAAAGTTTGCAAGGTTTATGATTAAATATTACCTGCAGTTTACCTGGAGAGAGTTCCGGGGGTCAATGCCCCCACGGCCCGGTCTGTGACCAGGCCTCCTGGTGGATCAGAGCCTGATCAACCAGGCTGTTACTGCTGGCTGCACGCAAACCGACGTACTAGCCACAGCCCGGCTGGTCAGGAACCGACTTTAGGTGCTTGTCCAGTGCCAGCTTGAAGACTGCCAGGGATCTGTTGGTAATCCCCCTCATGTATGCTGGGAGGCAGTTGAACAGTCTCGGGCCCCTGACACTTATTGTATGGTCTCTTAACGTGCTAGTGACACCCCTGCTTTTCATTGGGGGGATGTTGCATCGTCTGCCAAGTCTTTTGCTTTCGTAGTGAGTGATTTTCGTGTGCAAGTTCGGTACTAGTCCCTCTAGGATTTTCCAGGTGTATATAATCATGTATCTCTCCTGCCTGCATTCCAGGGAATACAGGTTTAGGAACCTCAAGCGCTCCCAGTAATTGAGGTGTTTTATCTCCGTTATGAGCGCCGTGAAGGTTCTCTGTACATTTTCTAGGTCAGCAATTTCACCTGCCTTGAAAGGTGCTGTTAATGTGCAGCAATATTCCAGCCTAGATAGAACAAGTGACCTGAAGAGTGTCATCATGGGCTTTTCATCCCTAGTTTTGAAGGTTCTCATTATCCATCCTGTCATTTTTCTAGCAGATGCGATTGATACAATGTTATGGTCCTTGAAGGTGAGATCCTCCGACATGATCACTCCCAGGTCTTTGACGTTGGTGTTTCGCTCTATTTTGTGGCCAGAATTTGTTTTGTACTCTGATGAAGATTTAATTTCCTTGTGTTTACCATATCTGAGTAATTGAAATTTCTCATCGTTGAACTTCATATTGTTTTCTGCAGCCCACTGAAAGATTTGGTTGATGTCCGCCTGGAGCCTTGCAGTGTCAGCAATGGAAGACACTGTCATGCAGATTCGGGTGTCATCTGCAAAGGAAGACACGGTGCTGTGGCTGACATCCTTGTCTATGTCTGATATGAGGATGAGGAACAAGATGGGAGCGAGTACTGTGCCTTGTTGAACAGAGCTTTTCACCGTAGCTGCCTCGGACTTGACTCTGTTGACGACTACTCTCTGTGTTCTGTTAGTGAGGAAATTATAGATCCATCGACCGACTTTTCCTGTTATTCCTTTAGCACACATTTTGTGCGCTATTACGCCATGGTCACACTTGTCGAAGGCTTTTGCAAAGTCTGTATATATTGCATCTACATTCTTTTTGTCTTCTAGTGCATCTAGGACCTTGTCATAGTGATCCAATAGTTGAGACAGACAGGAGCGACCTGTTCTAAACCCATGTTGGCCTGGGTTGTGTAACTGATGGGTTTCTAGATGGGTGGTGATCTTGCTTCTTAGGACCCTTTCAAAGATTTTTATGATATGGGATGTTAGTGCTATCGGTCTGTAGTTCTTTGCTGTTGCTTTACTGCCCCCTTTGTGGAGTGGGGCTATGTCTGTTGTTTTTAGTAACTGTGGGATGACCCCCGTGTCCATGCTCCCTCTCCATAGGATGGAAAAGGCAGTTCTTGATGAACACGGAGTTCCATGAGTCTGGCCCTGGGGCAGAGTGCATGGGCATGTCATTTATCGCCTGTTCGAAGTCATTTGACGTCAGGATAACATCGGATAGGCTTGTGTTAACCAAATTCTGTGGCATTCTCATAAAAAATTCATTTTGATCTTTGACTCAGTCTGGTTAGCAGCTTGCATAAAACTGAGTCATATTGGGACTTGAGTAGCTCACTCATTTCCTTGCTGTCATCTGTGTAAGACCCATCTTGTTTAAGTAGGGGCCCAATACTGGACATTGTTCTCGACTTTGATTTGGCATAGGAGAAGAAATACTTTGGGTTTCTTTCGATTTCATTTATGGCTTTTAGTTCTTCCCGTGATTCCTGACTCCTATAAGATTCCTTTAGCTTAAGTTCGATGCTTGCTATTTCTCTGACCAGTGTCTCCCTACGCATTTCAGATATATTGACCTCTTTTAGCCGCTCTGTTATTCTTTTCCGTCGCCTGTCTCTTTCTATTTTACATCTTCTACTCCTTTTTCTTAGAGGAATAAGCATTGGTTTTCTGAAATGCTGTCTTAAAATGGCACTTAAATTTCATTCTTAAAAGCCCTCTAACATTCAGTTTTTATTAAGTTTATTAATATTTACCTGCTTTTCAGGTAGATGTCACCATCCAAAGACACGACAAGATTTATCTGCCATGGTTTTTCCAGTAAAAGTCAACCCACAAAATGGGGAATTGGATATTGGATTTAGTGAGTTTAATCCATTCTATTTCACCACACCTCTAGCTTGAAACTTTTGTTAAGAATTGTTATATTTCAGAGAGCATATTTTTATTTATATATGTGTATATATATATACAATTTTTTTTCTTATGTATATGATTTGAAATAAATTTTGAGATTTTCATATTTTCTTGTCAAAGCAGCTAGTTTATTGTGCTCCTCATTTTTTTTTTTTTTCCAACAAGTTGGCCGTCTCCCACCAAGGCAGGGTGACCCAAAAAAGAAAGAAAATCCCCAAAAAGAAAATACTTTCATCATCATTCAACACTTTCACCACACTCACACATTATCAGTTTTTGCAGAGGTGCTCAGAATACAACAGTTTAGAAGCATACACATATAAAGATACACAACATATCCCTCCAAATTGCCAATATCCCAAACCCCTCCTTTAAAGTGCAGGCATTGTACTTCCCATTTCCAGGACTCAAGTCCGACTATATGAAAATAACCGGTTTCCCTGAATCCCTTCACTAAATATTACCCTGCTCACACTCCAACAGATCGTCAGGTCCCAAGTACCATTCGTCTCCATTCACTCCTATCTAACACGCTCACGCACGCTTGCTGGAAGTCCAAGCTCCTCGCCCACAAAACCTCCTTTACCCCCTCTCTTCAACCCTTTCGAGGACGACCCCTACCCCGCCTTCATTCCCCTATAGATTTATATGCTTTCCATGTCTTTCTACTTTGATCCATTCTCTCTAAATGACCAAACCACCTCAACAACCCCTCTTCTGCCCTCTGACTAATACTTTTATTAACTCCACACCTTTTCCTAATTTCCACACTCCGAATTTCTGCATAATATTTACACCACACATTGCCCTTAAACAGGACATCTCCACTGCCTCCAACAGTCTCCTCGCTGCTGCTGCATTTACCGCCCAAGCTTCACACCCATATAAGTGTGTTGGTACAACTATACTTTCATACATTCCCTTTTTTGACTCCACATATACCTCAACGCACCACTCACCTTTTTTTCCCTCATCAATTCTATGATTAACCTCATCCTTCATAAATCCATCTGCCGACACGTCAACTCCCAAGTATCTGAAAACATTCACTTCTTCCATACTCCTCCTCCCCAATTTGATATCCAATTTTTCTTTATCTAAATCATTTGATACCCTCATCACCTTACTCTTTTCTATGTTCACTTTCAACTTTCTACCTTTACACACATTCCCAAACTCATCCACTAACCTTTGCAATTTTTCTTTAGAATCTCCCATAAGCACAGTATCATCAGCAAAAAGTAACTGTGTCACTTCCCATTTTGAATTTAATTCCCCAAAATTTAATCCCACCCCTCTTCCGAACACCCTAGCATTTACTTCCTTTACAACCCCATCTATAAATATATTAAACAACCATGGTGACATTACACATCCCTGTCTAAGACCTACTTTTACTGGGAAGTAGTCTCCCTCTCTTCTACACACCCTAACCTGAGCCTCACTATCCTCATAAAAACACTTTACAGCATTTAATATTATTATTATAATCAAAAAGAAGCACTAAGCCACAAGGGCTATACAGCACAGCATTTAATAACTTATCACCTATTCCATATACTTGCAACATCTGCCACATTGCTCCCTTATCCACTCTATCACATGCCTTTTCTAAATCCATAAATGCAATAAAAACTTCCCTACCTTTATCTAAATACTGTTCACATATATGCTTCAATGTAAACACTTGATCTACACATCCCCTACCCACTCTGAAACCTCCTTGCTCATCCGCAATCCTACATTCTGTCTTACCTCTAATTCTTTCAATTATAACCCTACCGTACACTTTTCCTGGTATACTCAGTAAACTTATTCCTCTATAATTTTTACAGTCTCTTTTGTCCCCTTTCCCTTTATATAAAGGGACTATACATGCTCTCCGCCAACCCCTAGGTACCTTCCCCTCTTTCATACATTTATTAAACAGAAGTACCAACCACTCCAACACTATATCTCCCCCCCCCCTGCTTTTAACATTTCTGTCATGATCCCATCAGTTCCAGCTGCTTTACCCCTTTCATTCTACGTAATGCCTCACGTACCTCCCCCACACTTACATTCTGCTCTTCGTGCTCCTCATATCCATCCTATTAACCCTTTGAGGGTCGACAGGCCCTCTCCGAAACTCGTTCTCAGGGTCGGCCAAATTTAAAAAAAAAAATTATTTTCTCTTATGAAAAGATAGAGAATCTTTTCCCGATCATAAAGACACCAAAAGTTTGAAATTTGATAGAAAACTTACGGAATTATGCTCTCGCAAAGTTAGCGGTCTCGGCGATGTTTACGCATCGGCGATTTTGCCCACTTTGAGCCCCATTTTCGGCCAATTTCACTATACTAGTCGACAAAAAACATGAATATTCCGCTAGAACTCCATTTTTTCTATCGAATGAGTGCAAGAAACCACCCATTTATAAATTCAACTATCCAGTACAGTGGTTAGAATTTAGCAATTTTGCCAATTTCACACAAATTTCAAAAGATGCCAATTTCCGAATAGGGTCCAGAATAAACAAGAAAGACATTCCTGGCACTAAAATGACATTTCCTCTAGTCATTAGTCACGTCTCAAGGCCCCTCTTATATTCTTTTCCTTTCCACTTTGAATTTTTATTCTCACAAAAAATATAAGATTTACTGTTATGCAGACTACTGCATTAGTGTAAAAAATGGTATAAATATTATTAGTGCACTTGTGAAAGAATATTAGACTCACCAGTTGACGTGTATTGCATGCTTGGCACGATTTGTTTACTTTTGAAGTTTGGTAAAAATCGAACATTTCTGCTACTTTGAGCTCAATTTCAAGGCACCTTTCATTGTAAAACCAGTCAAAATCATCTCAATTTCTGTAATATGTATTCCATTCTATAAAATGAGACCAAGAAAACTAGAATACAACAATAAATACCATACGAAAATACACTGCAAAGTCGCTGATTTATTAAAAAAAAATGGTAAAAGTTTTTTTTTTTCTCATTATGCACTGTGTGCTGCAGGATTTTTTTTAGACTGTGCACACTGACCACATAGACCCATTCTTTCATATGAAGGCCTACCAGCTTTCTCCCACTAGATTTGAGGCCGCTAGAATTTATGAGTACTAGTACGTCAAAAACCCCTACGCGTAAGACGTACTAGTACGACCAAAACCCTCAAAGGGTTAATTGAAGTGCAGGAGCATATGGATACACTGAAGGCTTCGGAACAAGGCCCTCAAAAGAGTTAACAATATGCATCTAGATTTGAATCTACAGTTGATTTACATGTTGCAAGCAAATTTAGGATATTTGTTTAATGTGTCTGGCCTATTATTTTCATTAATGAGCTACCCTGACACGTCACATAGGTTTTATGCAGAAATCGTGGGCAAGTGACAAGATGCAAAATAACCACAGGGGAAGTTGAATGATATCTCTAGGCCTTTTGTGTTGCAATCAACACATCAGGAACTTGCAAAGTTGCAGAAATGAGTAAGTAATCTTAGCAAATTTGTTCCGAGGGACACTTGCCAAGACTTGGCTAAGATTACTTACTCATTTCTGCAACTTTGCAAGTTGCTAATGTGTTGATTGCAACACAAAAGGCCTAGAGCTATGATTCAACTCCTCCTGTGGTTGTTTTGCACCACATAGGTTATTAAACAGTCTGCAGTCCTCAGTTAGTGAACAATAAAGCATAGTATTCAAGAAAGTGACGATAAAGCTGACCACACACTTTGCAAGTTCCTCCAAAAATGTACTTTTCTACATTCAAACTGTCATATTATAATCAGAGTGCTAAACTGACAAAAGGTCATGCAGCACTGCTTATACTATCATAGTGGGTGATGGATCTATTACTTGTATTAATCCTAATGGTAAACAGAGATACCAAAATTTATAATATACATTTTTCTTAAGAGTGCTCTAGCTAACCTATCAACTTTATCATGGAGTAATATTATTACTATAATAAAAAAAGAAGCGCTAAACCACAAGGGCTATACAGCGCTGCAGGGCAGGAAGGAAGCGTGGGTATCAGGTGGTAAAAGGGAGATGGACGAGTAATAGGTTACGGAGAACAGCAGGGCAGTGGATGGTGAAAGGGTAGAGGGCAGCAAGAGATTGAGGTAGAAAGGTCTGAGAGGAGTGCAAAAGGTATCATTATCAGAGTTTGTGGAGTAAATCAGTCGTTGTTAAGAAGTCAATGAGAGAGTCAGGATTAAAGGAGGGTCCATCAGCAAGAAGGGAAGGTAGAGAGAGTAGTAGAGTGGCATGGAGTAATAAAAATAAGAATTTTAGTAATTAAGTGATTCACTGAAATGGTGCTTCACTCTCCTGCCTCCATATTTTTTTTTTTAATCATATCTGATTACCTCCCATTCCTTAGGCACTATGAGCCCATATGATTTTAGTGCTTACCTTGTTAATCATTCCCAACATCCTGATTGGCTTGAGACTGTCACAATTAGTGGACAGAAGTGAGCCTCCAACATTCTGTGCTGAATGACCCACAGGGGTTCACTGCTTTACAAATCAATATATTTTCCCTAATCCTGCAATAGTGTAAAGAATAATGATGGATTGGATACAGTCCCGCCCATTCCATTTTTTTTTTTTTTTTTTGCAATAGCATTATGATTTCGTGAGTTACTGACCAATGAAGTAGCACGGGATAGGCTGTTACCTCCTTCAATAGGCAAGTTATGAAACTAATTAGCTTATTTTTTT